>CM022703.1:37350739-37430373 GCA_012295165.1 Asparagus setaceus | reverse complement strand
AAACCGCGGCTTGTGACGCTGGTTTGCCGTCGGGTTCGCGTCTTAACGATTCGACGTCCAGATCATTCGATGGTTGTCATTCGCCGACTCGCCACGAAGTTGGTTTCGGATCTTGTAAGTATTTTTTAACGCCTACACGCCATATACACATGCCGTGGGAAAGATTCATACACAAGTTTGATACGTAAGAAGTCTTAGCAGAGGAGGTAAAAGAATAAATGGAGAAAGTCAATGCTAAATGCAAGACTCTGCCGATCAATGCAAGAGAAGAAAAATATTTATCGATGAAGCTACTATTCAAGCAAATATAACTCTGGTCGAGCTTCTTTCAACAAGGGAGACTGATGTAGGACGCTTTAATGGACAATTTCATGGAGGAGTGGGATAATCACGAAGCCAAATACGCACTCATGCATATTGACTTCTCGTGAAAGAAATAATTATATTTTCCAACCCCAATATATTTTTTAATGGGTTTAATCCCAATACCGCTTTAAAAACTCAACCTACTTGAGTTCTTCTTCTTCAAGGGTTAGAAAAGAACCCTAACTAAAGGTTGAGCTTCACAAAGATTTGAAATATCAAAGAAAGAGATAGTTTAGTAATTGTAGATGGTGTGTTAAGAGTTAACCCAGTCATGGTTAGGTTTTTAACTGAAATACTAACAGAGGGACCATTTTACAAGATTCTATAAGATTTGAAGTACTTATATGCAATTTTTAAGATTTGAGAGATTAATATGCAATTATTGAAAATTTAAGTGGACTTATATCTAAAACAATCCCTATAAAATAACATACAAGCAAACAAAGTGGGCAACATGCACAAAAGCCCAAATGATGCCTTTTGCTATAATTTCCTCTTTTGATGTATTTGACTTGTGTCTTGGGTTTTCATCAGTGATGACGAGTACTAGTGTAGCGTAGTAGACTATAGGACTGCTGTAGTCATCAAAAAATGCTAGCTAGTAATTGCTTTGTCTTTGCCTCTCTCTGGTTTCAATGATGTCTTTATGCTGTAGAAAAAGCTACGCAAGCAAATCTTCTGAGATTGTTCTCCAAGGTCTCACTTTCACACTTCCCATGTTTCGAGGTAGATGCAGTTGGCTTCTCTTTTCTCTTGTGCATGATGCAGAGAAATTTGTAGACTGCAACAACAATATTTTCTTTTGTTTTACATTTCATATATCTCTTGGTCGTCGCAAAATTAATGATGCAGTTATACAATATTATTAAGCTCAATAATTTTTAGAAGGCTGAATTCCTTTAGTTTGAGGCACCCCTACCAATTAATTAAGGTGAGTACATCTACTTCTCCATATATAAGAGTACACTGGGATGTATCTAGTTAACCTGGGACTAGATATATAGGCCATATGGGCTAATCTTAACTCTTCTAACTCTTTGCATCTAAAATTTTCCAAGCACAACTATTTAAGAATTTATTTTTCATCTTTAATTAATGATGTAGAATGCATTGCAAGTCAGTTCATGGAACGGTTGGACTGCCATAAGCTCAAATGGGGGCCCAAGAATATTTTTTTTACTTGTACGCGAAGAACAAGCAGTATGCCCCGATCTCTTACCCAGAATCAGACGTAATATATGAAAAATGGGTCAATCAAATTCGACCAGTATTCGGTTTGCAACACTCAAATCTTGAAACTCCCTCCAGATTAAGAGATATATGACTTTTTTTTGTCAATTTCTTACTATTTTTAGTAACAAAATAGGGGTCTATTTGAATAAGGAAATTGACTTTGATTTGATCTCGGATTTATTATAAGTTTCCTCAAACGTAGACAGTCTTTTAAGGATGATTTTGATAAGTTTTGTTAATGTTAATTTTCGAATACAACAACAACAAAGTTTTATCGCAAAATTTTGAAGTCAAAGATTGGTAATCCCAAACTCATAAGAAGCTAACTAGGTTCTTGACAATTAAATCATTTGGACATGACATTGGCAAACCCGAATTAAAAAATAATTACTGATAATCATCAATCAAAATCTATCATTGTTTCCTTAATTGCAAAGGCTAAGGATCGCAGATTAATTTTTATTCATACAGATTAAAACATATCCATATAAGTGATTGTAATAGTGAAAGTCTATCACTCTAGATGATTATTCTTGAGAGAACTGACATCCATAGGAAACTTCTTCTAATATAAAATACTAATTAGAGGCCCATATTATCAAGCCTTAAACTTCTGGGCCTCCAAAGAGACTGCCATGGTAGCCAATTGGACCTGGACATTAGCAACCTCGGCCCTTTATCACTCACTCTAAAATCGACCGCGCCGGCTATTCTTACTGGAGTAGTGATTAATTCCTATAATTGCTACTTCTATTATGAAAATTGATAAGTGTATTATAATTTTCTTACTACTTTGACACTACCACAAATAAAAGAGTGGGGTCTTTTTTTAAAAATTATTAAAAAAAAGTTGTGACTCATCATAATCCCACTTTTTCATTTGTGTAGTGCCAAAGTAGTATGAAAAGTATAGTGCACTTATCATTACTCTTTTATTAATGTCCGGAAGGACTAATTTCAGGATAATTTAAAAAGTTGGGGACCCAATAGCAGTTTCAAAGAGTTGAGGGACTGACTTCACAATAACTTGTGAATTTGGGGACCTAATAGCAATTTCAGTTGATTAATATATCGAATGCATTGTTTCTTCAGTCTTTGCAGATGCATTTGTCTATTATATTTGTTATTGTAATGTCATGAATTTGCTCTAAGTTTCTATATATACAAACACTGTGATCTCAGGACATGAGGTGCAAAAGGGCTAAAGAATTTTATATGCCACTTGTTTTGATTATTTCTTGTTGGAATGGAGATATGTGTTCCATACATAGATATTTTTGTATACTTGATGAAAAGGAAAACCAGTTATATCTTCAGGCATCAGCTTCTCCCAAAAGTGATTCACTAGATAGCACCATCCAGCTTTGAGATCTGCTTGACATCCATAGGATTTATTTCTTACTTTGAAGTGTTATATAGTTTATTAAATGTCAAATGGTTTATTTCTGACTTTTGAAGGGTAATTGTGATTTGTTGTTGTCTATATCTTTGTGTCATATAGTAGGACAAATGTTTGTTGAATAAACCATTGAAAACCTTCAAATCTCACTAGTAAATCCTTCACTTTCAAACATGAGGTAGTCAAGGGGAGTTTTAGTAAGCAGTATCATGGTCGTGTTACTGTATTGCTTTGATGAGCAACAACAAACAACAAAAGGTTACGTGATGTGGAGTCACAAATGAAAGTTCTTTTGTTTCATCAACAACCCAATACCTAATTGACTACTCGTACTAAAAAAGATGGGCATGACTGGATAAGTATTTTCTTAAAAAAGATGATATTTTCTTTAAGATTGACTAGTCATAGTCTAGAACATATAGCTAAAAAGCTACTTAAATTTTCTTCCGATCAAATTTTAATGTGGAGCCTGCCTTTTCGGAAAAATTCGCAAGGATTCCGTGGGAATACCCCTAAACAAACAGCCTCTCACGTTGGGATTTTTGTGAGAATCCTAAGAAAGAAATTGAATAAGTATGTAACATCTTATTCCATGATTAGTCCTATGATTTTGGATTAAAATCTATCTAATATACTAAAACAGTACCCTAACATGCCACATGTCAAAATTTTAAAGAATTTGCCACATGTCAAAATTTTAGAGATTTGCCCATTCATATCCCAATATAATCCATCAACATATACTCAATAATTGGACATTTATTTCTATTTTCCGTTTCTCTCTTTTGGATGTAAGAGTTGTTATGGAAATATCAATTCTCCATTCAATGTATAATTAACTCCTTAGATCACAGTTTGAAAACCCTCCTTTCTAATTAAATCCCTCTATAATAATGTATGAGTATTTTGAAATAAATCAACTTAAAATTTACTACTATAATATTGTATGAGTATAATAATTCAACTTAAAATTTATAATAAATCAAGTATAATAATTCAATTTTTTATCTATCTATCTATATACTAAAACAAAACCCCTAGATAACACGTGGCATAATTTTAGACAATTGACTCTTAACCTTCCTACGTGACATAATTTTAGACAATTGGCTCCTAACTTTCCATATATTAACCTTGACCATAATCTCTCTCCCCACCTCATTAATTTATACGTTATCCCTCTTCATATCCCATTTTGCTTTCATTCCATCCTTCAAAATTCCAATTTTTTCTTCTAAATCAAACTAATTCTTTATTCTCTTACTGCAATACCTTCTTATAATTCCTATTTTCACCTCTAATTGCAACTTCCCTTGAGCTGCCAAGGTGAGGGGGGAAATTTTTTTTTGTACCTTTGTACAAGCCTTTTCTTCTTTTCATTCTAACTTTGATTACAGTCCTTTTTTTTTTGTGTCTCCTACATAGATTTTCTTTGGTTTCGGTTTAGTATAAGAATTTCATATTTCTTAACTTTAATTTTGTAATCATAGGAGATTAAGTGGTGATATATCTTATGTGAAAACTGTACTACATTTAGTTGTTGAAATGAGTGTTTATTGATTGTTCTCAAAGATGGTGCTTTTCTTTTCAGGTAAAAAGATTTAATTGGTTTTATTACTTTTATGTTGATGATGCATTCTTGAAAAAAGGACGGAAAAGTCGGGATTTTGCATTTGTGAGATGCAAGTATGATGATAGTGCAAAAACTGGATTTGCATTTATTGTTTGTTTTTGAATATAATTTGTTAATTTATTTATGTACTAATGAATATAGTTGCTAGAGAAATCATGACACGATTTATTTATGCTTTTTACAAGTGTATCCTTTACTAATTTTAGTCGGATATTTGTTGAATGATGTTGTTTCTAGGGTGTTTTGTATCGATATTGTTAAACCGAGCTATTTTTCTAGGACTTTTAAATGCAAGTTATCTGGATAACTTTTTTCTTTTTAATTTGTTCTTATTATATATACAATAATATGTTTAGCAAAATTAAATAAAACATATTTAGTGAGAGAAAACCACAACAAAAGGAATTGTTGCAAGTTTTCCGGATAGTAATAGTTATTTTAGATTTCGTTTTATAATATAACATGAAAAATCCCGCAGCGTCGCTGGTATAACGCTAGTATACTCCTAAAGGAAAATAAAAGGAATGAATACATAGAGTTTAAGCAAACCTATGAAGCAAAATCTAAAACAACTTGAATCCTACATTTTTTTGGCTTCTCTCTCCCGACAAATCACTAAGCTTTCTTGTGGATCATATTTAACCTTATTTTTTCTTCTTGTTTTGTATTTATGTCTTATTTAAAATCCTACCAATTTATTGTTATGGGAACAATACATAATATTGTGACATCTTGGATGCATCCAAACTTGTGATTATAATCTAATATGGATGCATTCGGGATGTCACATTCACATAGCTACTGCTAAGTAATTTCCAATAACATGCATCAAGACTAATGAGGAATTATAGATGAACCACTTTTTTCTAAACTATGGTATGGCTATGAGATTTTGCAAAACTTATCCATCACGAGAAATATTATTTATATATTTCTTTGGTGTGGACTTTCATTGGCACATAATCTAACCTGAGTTCTAATATTTCCTTCTTTTACGTATTTTCCCTGGTTATACATTGTCCTTAGACGTGGATGACAGAAACATAATGCAAAATATCTAAGCCAATTTACATACATGAAGATTCTCCCACATTCAAATTGACTATATCTCCATCAAAACTAATTATATGTAGGTCAAGCCTTAGAGAAAGTTGTTGTTGTTGCTAGAACCTTGTAGATGGAAATGTGGTGTTTATTTGTAATTTTGATGTAATTTCAATCAGGTAAGCGTGATGAATCATGTGCCTAAATGCTACTCGGTAATGAAAGTAAGTTTTTCATTGACCAAAAAAAAAAAAAGAAAGTTGTTGGGTTTTTGAGCCAAAAACAATGGAAAAGTCCCCGTTCATTTTATTGATATATAAAGGTAGGGACACGAGATAGTATCCTACAGAATATTAATAGAAACGTAGACTTTCTCTCAAAATGAAACATGAGACCTTCTCCATTAGTACATCAATGAGGGTGACAAGAGGACCCTAACCGCCATTCACCATAACATTGATATAAAAAGGACCTGCCTACCACATGACCATAAGAGAGAGAAAGAAAAGTTTCTAAACGATTCCCTACAAAATAGAAACTTTACATATGATTATCGTGATCAAAGCAGTCTCATAAGAAACAAAGCATTTACAAAAGTAATAAAAGCTTAATCGGCCGATTTTATGCACTTGCTCTCCTTGCCGCTTCTTCTTCTTGCACTCTTGGTTCTTCCTCTTCCTACATTTCTCAGATAACATGATTGCTCAAACCGAACAAGGGAAATTTCGTCCTTCCAAAGCTAACTGATTTGCATTTATTGTTTGTTTTTGGAATATAATTTGTTAATTTATTTATGTACCTAATGAATATAGTTGCTAGAGAAATCATGACACGATTTATTTATGCTTTTTACAAGTGTATCCTTTACTAATTTTAGTCGGATATTTGTTGAATGATGTTGTTTCTAGGGTGTTTTGTATCGATATTGTTAAACCGAGCTATTTTTCTAGGACTTTTAAATGCAAGTTATCCGATAACTTTTTTCTTTTTAATTTGTTCTTATTATATATACAATAATATGTTTAGCAAAATTAAATAAAACATATTTAGTGAGAGAAACCACAACAAAAGGAATTGTTGCAAGTTTTCCGGATAGTAATAGTTATTTTAGATTTCGTTTTATAATATAACATGAAAAATCCCGCAGCGTCGCTGGTATAACGCTAGTATACTCCTAAAGGAAAATAAAAGGAATGAATACATAGAGTTTAAGCAAACCTATGAAGCAAAATCTAAAACAACTTGAATCCTACATTTTTGGCTTCTCTCTCCCGACAAATCACTAAGCTTTCTTGTGGATCATATTTAACCTTATTTTTTCTTCTTGTTTTGTATTTATGTCTTATTTAAAATCCTACCAATTTATTGTTATGGGAACAATACATAATATTGTGACATCTTGGATGCATCCAAACTTGTGATTATAATCTAATATGGATGCATTCGGGATGTCACATTCACATAGCTACTGCTAAGTAATTTCCAATAACATGCATCAAGACTAATGAGGAATTATAGATGAACCACTTTTTTCTAAACTATGGTATGGCTATGAGATTTTGCAAAACTTATCCATCACGAGAAATATTATTTATATATTTCTTTGGTGTGGACTTTCATTGGCACATAATCTAACCTGAGTTCTAATATTTCCTTCTTTTTACGTATTTTCCCTGGTTATACATTGTCCTTAGACGTGGATGACAGAAACATAATGCAAAATATCTAAGCCAATTTACATACATGAAGATTCTCCCACATTCAAATTGACTATATCTCCATCAAAACTAATTATATGTAGGTCAAGCCTTAGAGAAAGTTGTTGTTGTTGCTAGAACCTTGTAGATGGAAATGTGGTGTTTATTTGTAATTTTGATGTAATTTCAATCAGGTAAGCGTGATGAATCATGTGCCTAAATGCTACTCGGTAATGAAAGTAAGTTTTTCATTGACCAAAAAAAAAAAAAAGAAAGTTGTTGGGTTTTTTTTTTGAGCCAAAAAACAATGGAAAAGTCCCCGTTCATTTTATTGATATATAAAGGTAGGGACACGAGATAGTATCCTACAGGAATATTAATAGAAACGTAGACTTTCTCTCAAAATGAAACATGAGACCTTCTCCATTAGTACATCAATGAGGGTGACAAGAGGACCCTAACCGTCATTCACCATAACATTGATATAAAAAAGGACCTAAGCCGGCCACATGACCATAAGAGAGAGAAAGAAAAGTTTCTAAACGCATTCCCTACAAAATAGAAACTTTACATATGATTATCTGCATCAAAGCAGTCTCATAAGAAACAAAGCATTTACAAAAGTAATAAAAAGCTTAATCAGTCAGATTTTATGCACTTGCTCTCCTTGCCGCTTCTTCTTCTTGCACATCTCTTGGTTCTTCCTCTTCCTACATTTCTCGTATAACATGATTGCTCGAAACTGGAACAGTGGGAAATTTCTGTCCTTCCAAAGCTAACTTGAGAACTTTTGCAGCCTTGCTTGAAGATGAGCATGTCCATTCATTAATAAAGTGAACTGTGGAGTTAATAATACTTTCAACAGTAAGTACTTCACTGTTAAAAATGCTGTTATTTCGTGCACGCTAGATGCACCAACAGGCAGTTGGAAACAGAGATTGCCATATAATCCTTTCATATGCTGTTAGAGAAAATTGTATAGTAACAGAAGAAAGAGATTTGCCCTTCATTGTATCTCACAAATATGTCAACGGCTTGCAAGCAATGGCATCGGTTGTTATCGTAACTCCAATCATCAAAACATTGATCCGAAAAGTGGGTTTGGCCATTTTGATCAAGCTGAGTTCACTTCAGGGTGTGAAAGAGAACGTCAAGAAGCTCCAAAGGCTATTGCTAACGATTAGTATTGTGCATGAAGATGCTGAGAGCAGATCGCTCAATAATGAAGCTTCATGCTGTGCTTGAAGATGCTGAGAGGAGATCGCTTAGTAATGAAGCTTCGTGCAAGTGGCTCAAGGATTAAAGTGTTGGAACAAGTAATAGCAAAGCAAATAGAAGTATAATATGTATGAGGAGAGATTTAGCAGGAGAAGCATATAAAAAAAAATTTATTCTCTCGAGTTACTGTAGCTACAGTACTCTCGGCCTCCTCTCTCTTTTTTCTTCTCTTTTTCTCTTCCCTTTTTCTCTTAGATACAAGGATGCATGAATGCCTATTTAAAGGCTTTACAAAGTGTTTCATAATAGAATTCTAGTATGACTATAATTCCTAGAGATAACTAACTTAAATCCTAGTGTGATTATGATTCCTAAAGATAACTAATTCAAATCTTTTAGAATTAGGATTAACTTCAACATCCCCCCCCCCCCCCTTAATCCTAATTCTGTGAAGTCTTCATTCCCATCATGTGCTTAAACTTGACAAACGCTCCAAAATTTAAAGGTTTCGTGAGGATGTCTGCAACTTGATCTTCAGACTTGCAATAAATCAACACAATCTCGTTCTTCTCAACATTGTCTCATAAAAAGTGATAACGAGTATGAATATGTTTGCTTCTTCCATGAGTGACTAGATTATTCGCCAAATCAATTGCGGACTTGTTGTCAACATAAATCTTTATAGGACCTTCAACTTGAATGTGAATCTGACTTAGCATATTACGCAACCAAATTGCTTAACAAGCACTCGACGCCGCTGCTACATACTCCGCTTCACAAGTTGAGAGTGCAACTGTAGACTGTAAAAAAATTACTGAAGACAGCCAATATCCACGAAGCACTGTCGATGAAGGTTATAAGCTGACGACTTTCACGACAACAAAGGCGAATCAGAAGCTAATGTCTCCAGAGTACAAGGATCACAAGTTGACAATCCTTGTGAAAAGAGATACAAGTAATGATCTCTTCAAAGCAAAATGCGGGGCTCATCCTCGCGTTTCAATACAAAACGCGAAGGTCACCCCCGCGTTCCAACATAAAACGCGAGGGTCGTGCCCGCGTTTTAGCACAAAACTCGAAGGCCACCCCCGCGTTCCAATACCAAAACGTGAGGGTCGTGGTCACGTTACGCTCTAAAGTCCGCTGCGTTCACGCTCCTAAATGCAGACGCGAGGCTCGCTTCAAAACGTAAATCTTGCGTTTGACTCGTTCAAACACGTTCTAAACGGTTCCAAAACCATTTTGCACGATCTGAGGGACACAAATCCTTATTCAGGAGCGATTTCAGGGGTCAATTACACCCCTGAAACCCCTGTAAATAGCTGAAAGCTCAGCTGAAGAAAGTGAGGTCGGTTGCTTTTTGGTTGGTGGGCTTTTGGTGTGTTTTCGAGTTGATCTTGGTGTGGATCTTGGAGTGGACTTTGGCTTCTTCTCCTTCAATCGTCTTGGAAGGCTTCTACTGGAGCCTTTGAGATTATTTGGCTTGGCTTGAAACCCTTTCGGGTAAAAAGGATCAAATCTCCTTTCCTAAAACTCGTTTAGACTTCTCAACTCGGCCAGAGTTCTAAACTTGCTCGGCAAGTTCACATTAAACTCTGTGAGAGTTTCCACACTTGCCTTGCAAGCTCGCCCAAGACATTAAATCAAGAGGCGACGACGATAAAGTCCCATGAGCCAAGACGGTCGGATCGTCAACGGGATACAAGATTCAAGCTCCCACCGCCACCGCGAAGAACCCGGCTTTAAATAAAGGGGGGATCGTTTCTAATCCTTCCCTCTTTTGTAAATCGGGATAATCGATAAGAGAGCAATTGCGAGGATAGAGAGATTGTAATTCTTCAGTAAAAAAATTAATACAATATCATTCCTCCACCTTCTTTTTTTAACTTTTTTCCGACGAACAAAAGATGACGACTCTGCTGGGGAAGATCTCTTTCACCAATGAAGAGGTGGTGGCGTAGTCCGACGTCAAACTCATTGGGACGACTGTTGAAACTCTGACCGTAGAGTTCGATCAAGCCAAGTTCGAGGAGGCACTCTCGTCCGGATCCCTTAGCCCCAAGGCTATGCGCAAGATCCACAAAGTCTCTAAGGAGACCAAAGTCCCTTCGGTTGTCGTGGCTAACCTGATCAGTAAAGATGGTGATGTCGCTGCGAAAGCCTCAAATCAGGAGAAAAGGAGAGCTGCTCGTCAAAGAACACAGTCCCGAGATGGCCAATCGACCAACCAACGCGACCTCTGGACTGGTCCCTGTACCTGCTCCTGCCCCTGTTTTTCGTGATAAGTGCTTGTGAGTTATCTGTGCTGGTAGACTTCCTCTGAGTCTCCTCATTGAATAAACTATTAGTAACCATATTCATTAATAACACACCATCTGGAGCTGCGTTGCTGACCGCCACCACCAATATCTCCCAACTGTCTGGCAAAGAACCCAATAGCAATAAAGCCTGTAACTCATCATCGAGAGTCATCTTCATGGTAGCTAACTGATTAACCAAACTCTTGAACTCATTCAAATGCTCTGCTATGCTGCTTCCTTCCTTGAACTTCAAGTTCACCAACCACCTCATAATAAATGCCTTGTTTCCCACGGTCTTGTGCTCGTAGATATCCTCAAGCTTCTTCCATAGAGACTTCGCATTAGTCTTGCTCGAAATATGATGAAACACGCTAACATCGATCCACATTCGAATGTAACCGATCGCCTTCCTGTGTTGTTTCTCCCACTCTTTGTCGGTCATATTTTCTGTCTTGGCTTCATCTCCCTCCATAGGATCATGTAAATCTTTGCAATAAAGAATATCTTCCATCTTGGATTTTCATACTTGCCAATTGGAACCATCTAATTTTATCATTGTGCCGAAACTCTCTATCTTTTCCATCTCAAGAAACGCCTCGAACTAGGGCTCTGATAACACTTGTTAGGAATTTTATGGAGATTATCTGAGGAATTAAACAAGAAATAAATAACGGCACCAATGAAAATATCACACGTAAGCAAACACCAAAATTTAACGTGGTTTGGCAAATCGTGCCTACGTCCACGGGGCAATCCAAAGAGAAACATTCCACTATAAATTAAGAGTACAATTCCTCAAAGCTACACCCAAACTTGAGGATTAAATCACAAGAGAAAAATACAGTGCTACCTCTAGGGCACCAAAACCCTAAAACCCGTCTCAAATCTCCAACACCTGTGGAGAAATTACACCGTACCCTTGACGGCGTCGTCGTTCTGAAGAAAATAGCTTTTGAATCACTGCAATCGGACAACTGAGCAATCCGAAATCTCAATTTCTCTCTCTCTCTATTTCTCTCTCTAACCTCGAACACACCCTTTTTATTTTTGTTCTCGGGTTCCTGTACAAAAATCAAGTATAGGGTGATTGAAATCACGTGCCCCCACTTTCCTTTAATAAAGGAAATTCATCTCTAGGTCCTCCAATCCTATTCAAATTATGAGTAGGTCCTTCACATCCTTTTCTTAATAGGATTCATACGGACCTAATTCTAGTGGGCCCCAATATTGGGCTGGACCCACAACGTTGATGAGATTGCGGAATTGAAGGCAAAGTTCCACTTGCAGAAATAAGTGTCTCGGTGAGGATACATCTTGACGGATGAGAGATGTTTCTAATGTGATTCGAGATGAGATTCGGGGAAGAAATAATGACAGAGAAAATGAGATGAAGTGGTTGATTAATACTAATAATGATAAAAATGTGTCGGTCCTTCCAATTGTTGGACCAGGGGACTTGAAAAGACAACATTAGCTAAGTTTGACATTCAATTTTGGGTTTGTGAAAGCAATTATTGAGAGTGGTGAGAATGAACCGTGTATGTTCTCAAGACTTCACGACATGCAACAATTTTTTGAGAAGAAGCCCGTAAACAAGCAATATCTATTGATTCTAGACGATATATGGAACGAGGATGCATCAAAATGGGAAACATTGATGCTTCTATTGAGAAATAAAATTCATGGGAATAAGATAGTAGTAACTAATCGAAGTCTTAAAGTTGCTGAAATAACTGGAACAGTCACTAGACCAAGTAGACTGGGGGTTTTATCTGATGATGATTGTTGGATGTTATTCAAGACATTTGGATCACGTCGAGTAAAATGTTGCAAATTCAACACGAAGTCAGTCTTAACTCAGTGAAAGACCAGCACGTCTCTCTCGTCCTCCGGGCCCACCCGAACCCGCTCCCGCTGCTCCCACCGGTCCCGAACGCAGGGAAACGCAGGCCCCCTCGCTGTCGCCTCGAACTAAGAAAACCCGGCATTTTCGCCAACTTACTTTGGATATAGGCAGTTTGGTTAGTTGGAGGAGGGGTTTCATTACTGATTTATGTTTAGCTAGTTAAAGCGCCAACTTGCTATAGCTATAAAAGAGGAGACAACCCTCTAGTTGGAGAAAGGATCCAGTCCATTAAATGCACCCCTCATCCATACAGCATACTAATAATTTATCGAAACTTGGTATTTTTTATGCGACGTCGTCCTTTTCCTTCCCCATTCTCTTTTTGTCCTTTGACCGCAGACATTCAAATCGAAATCCAAACCCCAGCTGCCTCTTTCATATTCGACGGCCACAACGAACTTCGGACAAATCCAAATTTATTCCCAAGAACAAAGAATTAAGACCAAAAGAAATACAAATTTCCACATATAATAATCCATCACGTTATCACCCAAAGTTGGAGAATGAAGGAGACAGAGGCGTAAGTGCTTTTCCTGCTGCTCGGAGGTGCCGATTTTGGAGAGAATATAGTGGGGAAAGATAAAAAGAAAGGAAAAAAATAGATAGAGAGACAAGTTGTGCTTGATGAGAATGTACTGCCAGCTGGCAGATTTTAATAGGTCTGTGGTACCTGATAATAGTGCTGAGTTGGTACATTCAATGTACTGGATACTTTCTGGAAAGGGAGGGCTAGAATGTGTTGAAAAGTTAACAGCCGCAATATCTACAGTAACCACCTACCAGCTACAGTAATCACCAACCACGGACTCACCTATCGTTACTGTAGTAACACTATAGCAACAGTGCACACCTACTGTAAAATCTCCTATATATAGCCCCCCTCAGCGTTAAGTTGAGATCATCCCAGAATCCCAGTGTCTCCAATTAAGAGAGAAAAAAAGGGGAGAGAGAGAGAAAGTGAGAGAAAAATAGAGAGAATTTCTCCTTGTAAAGAGAGCTTGTAATTCCTAAAATTTTCTTATAGTGGATTCTTCTATTCTTGCCCGTGATTTTTATCCCAAATTCATTTAGGGGGTTTTCCACGTGAATCTGTGTGTTAAACTTTACTATTTTCGCACTACTTTAGCTGCGACCCTGCTTTATCGTGCCCGGGTTTGTCCCAACAAGTGGTATCATAGCCTAGCTTAGGGTGCGTGTATCTGCTTATCGTATGCTTTGTGGCTGCCACCAAAAGTGGATCGTCCACATCTGAAAATAAGGCAGATTATCATTTATCCTATAAAAGGTGTTGGGCACTATTCACGAGTACGGTACTGTTCACAAATACGATACTATTCACAAGTACGGGACTATTCACGGATACAGTCACTGTTCATAAATACAGTACTGTTTACGTGAGATAGTAAGGAGTTACTATTCGTGGTAGAAGCAATGGCGGCGAAGTTCGAGATCGAGAAATTCAACGGGAGTAATTTCTCACTGTGGAAGTTGAAGATAAAAGCTATCTTGAGAAAAGATAATTGCCTAGCGGCCATCGGTGAAAGGCCGGACGACATCACAGATGATAAGAAGTGGAATGAGATGGACGGGAATGCTATTGCAAATCTCCATCTGGCATTAGCTGATGGAGTGTTGTCAAGTATAGAGGAGAAGAAGATAGCAAAGGAGATCTGGGATACTCTAACAAAGCTATATGAGGCCAAATCCCTGCATAATAAAATCTTCTTAAAAAGGAGACTTTACAATCTGAGGATGGCGGAATCTACATCGGTGACCGACCACATCAACACCCTAAATACACTGTTCTCCAAACTCACAATGTTGGGGCATACAATCGGTGTGAATGAACGTGCAGAGCTTTTACTTCAGAGTCTACCTGACTCGTATGATCAGCTCATCATCAATCTAACAAACAACGTCCTTACGGACAATCTAGTCTTCGACAACGTTGCAGCCGCTATTCTGGAGGAAGAAAATCGGCGCAAAAATAAGGAAGACAAGCTGGCAAGTTCGCAACAAGCATAGGCCTTATCGGTGACGAGAGGAAAATCAACGGAACGTGGCTCCAGTGGGAGTCATGCCCTAGGTAGATCAAAATCAAGAAGTAAGAAGAATATCAAATGCTACAACTGTGACAAACGGGGGCACGTGAAATTAGAGTGTTGGCACAATAAGAAGAGTGGTGATAAAAAGTCTTCAGAGCCATCAACATTCCAAGGATGCATTGTCAGCACATCAGATGATGGTGAAATTTTATTCAGTGGAGCAACCACTGTTGATGAAGGCAGAAAGAGGTTTGCTGATATCTTGCTTCTAGATTCAGCAGCTTCCTGGCACATGACCTCCCGGAGAGAATGGTTTCACAAATATGAACTTATCTCAGGATGATTTGTATTTATGGGCAATGATCATGCCTTAGAAATTTCTGGTATTTGTACTATCAAAATTAAAATGTTTGATGGTACAATACGCACCATTCAAAATGTGTGACATGTGAAGGGCTTGAAGAAGAATCTATTGTCTTTAGGACAATTAGATGAGCTCGGATGCAAGACTTATATAGAAAATGGGATCATAAAAATTATTAGAGGGGAGCTTGTGGTGATCAAAGGAGAAAAGATAGCTGCAAATCTATACATGCTCAAGGGAGAAATCCTGCAGGAAGCTGATTCATGTGTGGCATCAACCAGTCGTGGAGAAGAAGAAACCATGATGTGGCACCGTAAACTAGGCCATATGTCAGAACGAGGCTTGAAGATTCTCTCCAATCGAAGCCGCCTCGGCTTAATTCGTAGCTCTTCCGTTTCAAGCATCATAGTACAAGTAAGCGTGATCGATTAAAATTCAATACATCGAAGTTCTAGAAGCAAAACTATTCAAACCGGTTCATTCGATGTATGGCAAGCACCGTTACATCAATGGGAGGAGCAAAATACTTTGTGTCCTTTATTGATGATTACTCGAGAGATGTTGGGTGTACCGATAATCACATTTTAATGACATTTTAATAACCTCATTATCTATTTTATATCAATAAATATGTTACTAATAATATAATTTATCTTATTTTGCGTAATAATGGAGTATTAATGAATAAAAGCTCAAATGACTCAAATTCTCTCAATTTCTACCAATTGTTGAAGCCCAAATCAAGACAAACGAAGGCCCAAGATACCAAGGGAATCCAAGAAGAATTCGTGCAAAAATATCAAGAAACGACAAAATCCGTTAGAACCAATCGGTTGACTACCGGTTGGCCAACCGGTTGGCTAACCGATCGACCAACCGATTGGTCGGCAGCAGATTCAATTTAGGAAAGATTTCTCTTCCTTTTGGCCAAGTTTGATCCAATGGTTCACATCAACTCCGTTGGGGTATAAATAGGGTAGTATCCGAGGGTTTAGAGGTGTGAAATATTTTGTAAAACTCCTTTTGGAGAGAAAGGGTTGCTCTTGTTTTAGAGTACCTTTCATTGTAATAATTTTTCCTCAATAAATAAATATTTTCTCCCTTCAATCCCATCTTCTTCTTCTTGTTCAAGGACCAAAAGGAGGATGAGTTGATGATGATGAGTTGCGTGTTTCTCTTTATTTCTCTTTATTATTTCTTTTTCTTTCTTGTTATTTATTTGCTTTGTAGTTTAGATTTAATAGCTTTTGTAGTTTAGATTTATTTGCTTTGTAGTTTAGATTTAATAGCTTTTGTAGTTTAGATTTATTTGCTTTGTAGTTTAGATTTAATAGCTTTTGTAGTTTAGATTTAATTGCTTTGTAGTTAGATTAGTTTAGAATTTTTCTTTTTTATTTTCTTTCTTTTTCTATTTGTTTGAATTTCCCAAGATGTTGAACTAAACTCTTGTGGGGATCTAGGTTGCATGAAACTAGTCTAATCTCTTTTGTATTTATGAATCATCTCTCTTATGCTTAAAAGATGATGGTGAAATTTTATTCATGGAGCAACCACGCTGATGAAGGCGAAAGAGGTTTGCGATATCTTGCTTCTAGATTCAGCTGACTTCGGCACATGACCTCCCGGAGAGAATGGTTTCACAAATATGAACTTATCTCAGGATGATTTGTATTTATGGGCAATGATCATGCCTTAGAAATTTCTGGTATTTGTACTATCAAAATTAAAATGTTTGATGGTACAATACGCACCATTCAAAATGTGTGACATGTGAAGGGCTTGAAGAAGAATCTATTGTCTTTAGGACAATTAGATGAGCTCGGATGCAAGACTTATATAGAAAATGGGATCATAAAAATTATTAGAGGGGAGCTTGTGGTGATCAAAGGAGAAAAGATAGCTGCAAATCTATACATGCTCAAGGGAGAAATCCTGCAGGAAGCTGATTCATGTGTGGCATCAACCAGTCGTGGAGAAGAAGAAACCATGATGTGGCACCGTAAACTAGGCCATATGTCAGAACGAGGCTTGAAGATTCTCTCCAATCAGAAGCTGCTTCCTGGGCTTAATTCGGTAGCTCTTCTGTTCTGCGCGCATCATAGTACAAGTAAGCAGTATCGATTAAAATTCAATACATCGAGTTCTAGAAGCAAAACTATTCTGAAACTGGTTCATTCTGATGTATGGCAAGCACCAGTTACATCAATGGGAGGAGCAAAATACTTTGTGTCCTTTATTGATGATTACTCCAGGAGATGTTGGGTGTACTGATAATCACATTTTAATGACATTTTAATAACCTCATTATCTATTTTATATCAATAAATATGTTACTAATAATATAATTTATCTTATTTTGCGAATAATGGAGTATTAATGAATAAAAGCTCAAATGACTCAAATTCTCTGAATTTCTACCAATTGTTGAAGCCCAAATCAAGACAAACGAAGGCCCAAGATACCAAGGAATCCAAGAAGAATTCGTGCAAAAATATCAAGAAACGACAAAATCCGTTGGGAACCAATCGGTTGACCAACCGGTTGGCCAACCGGTTATTAACCGGTTGGCTAACCGATCGACCAACCGATTGGTCGGCAGCAGATTCAATTTAGGAAAGATTTCTCTTCCTTTTGGCCAAGTTTGATCCAATGGTTCACATCAACTCCGTTGGGGTATAAATAGGGTAGTATCGAGGGTTTAGAGGTGTGAAATATTTTGTAAAACTCCTTTTGGAGAGAAAGGGTTGCTCTTGTTTTAGAGTACCTTTCATTGTAATAATTTTTCCTCAATAAATAAATATTTTCTCCCTTCAATCCCATCTTCTTCTTCTTGTTCAAGGACCAAAAGGAGGATGAGTTGATGATGATGAGTTGCAGGTTTCTCTTTATTTCTCTTTATTATTTCTTTTTCTTTCTTGTTATTTATTTGCTTTGTAGTTTAGATTTAATAGCTTTTGTAGTTTAGATTTATTTGCTTTGTAGTTTAGATTTAATAGCTTTTGTAGTTTAGATTTATTTGCTTTGTAGTTTAGATTTAATAGCTTTTGTAGTTTAGATTTAATTGCTTTGTAGTTAGATTAGTTTAGAATTTTTCTTTTCTTTTTATTTTCTTTCTTTTTCTATTTGTTTGAATTTCCCAAGATGTTGAACTAAACTCTTGTGGGGATCTAGGTTGCATGAAACTAGTCTAATCTCTTTTGTATTTATGAATCATCTCTCTTATGCTTAAAAGATCATGTTTAGGTTAATCAACTAGAGAACTAATCGATAGAAGAAGAATTTGATAGTTTATGCTTTCCTTAAGTGGTTTGATAGGCTATGCTTATGAATTCTAGGATTATTATCTTGTTATTACTCTCTTCATGAGTTTGAATTTCAATTAGGTGATAATTTGATAAGTTATGCTTTCTTTAAGTGGTTTGATATCTTATGCTTAATAAATCTAATATGAGATGTGGTAAAAGAGAATTTTTCATAAATTATAATTTGAGTTAGCTAGTGGATTCAATTCTAGATTCCTTCATCTCTTATTGACTTCTCATCTTTTAATTGTGATTCCTTTCACACACAATCCAAATCCACTCTCTCATCACTTCATCATGCTTTCATACTATCTTGAATAAAACCCTAATTGTCACGCATAATTTGAGAACCGAACTTGAATCAAACACTTCCTATTTCCGCTCCTGGATCGACAATCTTAAATACTATAACTTGACAATGGTTGTGCACTTGCGACTATAAAAGGTAAACACTCGTTTTTGCCCATCAAGTTTTTGGCGCCGTTGCCGGGGAACGGTGTTAAGTAGGAATTTTTTTTTCTTAGTTCTTTAACTTGTGTGTTTGTCTATTGTGAATGACAAAAGGAGCTTGAAGGCAAGGAGTTGAAGATTCGAAATTGAAGGTTGCCTCCAACGAGGCTTTGCATTGCTTTTGCGCAGGTAACTCTTCTCTCTAGTATTTTTAATTCCACCCTATAGGTAGTTCATCACATTAGAGACAATTAGGTTAATATAAAAAAAAAACAAAAAAAAAACTGACTTTCTTTCTTGCTGACCATAATTTAAAAAAAAAAAATATTTTTCTTTCTCATCCTTTTTAGTTGCTTTTAATTTCTAGGGCCTGCATTGCATATAATAGTAGGAATTCACCAAAGTGATTTGAGCATTTGAAATGGACCTTAACTGAAAATATCTTTAAGGGCAAAACCCATTAATCAAGATAAGGTGAGGGATTTCATCACCCTTTCCTTCACCAAAAATCACCGATTCCTCACTACACAAACCCAAGCCTCCTAAAAGAATTAGACGCTGGCCCCTAAGGATTCGAGCTCAATAAGGAACAAGAAATTCTTGAGTGAACCGGTCTAAGTTTATTTGGATTAATTGGTGTCTAAGGCAAGGTTTAGGGGTTGTAGTTACCGCAAGGAACGAGGTACTTAATTGATCTTTGATCTCCTCTAGTACTATCCTTACTGCTAATTACCCACGTAAACCGGATTTTTTCACTTAGGAGTTTTGGTTAGAGCCGGTCTAGCTGAAGTTTAGGCTTAACCCTAGAGTTAGGGTGATTGAAAAGTGATTGCCTTGATTTATTAATTTTTCTTTTCTTCTTCCTCTTCTTCTCTTTTCACCATCTCACTAACTTTTTCATTTTTTTTATTAAAAAAAAAAATCTCTTGATTTTGGTTCATGCAAACTTGGGTTAGGAATAATACCAATCGCTTAGTTCGCTCGATTCAACTTCTCAACCAAACGAAATGGCCAATCCTCCCGTTCTTCAAGATATCTGCTACCCAACTAGGAATGCTATCCCTTCATGCATTAAGCTTCCAAGCAAATGGAACTAATTTCAACTCCGACCACATTTCATCAACATGCTTCCAAAATTTTAGGAACGTAAACTAAGACGATATATTTTCATCTCTCAATTTGTAGAAGTCGCCTCATGATTAAAATGAAAGACCTAACTGAGGATGCAATTAAGCTTCGATTTATTCCCTTCACTCTTAAGGACAAAGCAAAAAATGGTCAGATAGCTTACCCACGATTCGATTTCAACCTCGATGATTTTGTAAAAGTTTTTCTAAAAAATTCTTCCCAATTCACAAAACGGTCAAGCTCGAAACAAAGATTCAAAATTTTAGGATTGTCCCGTGAGCCATTCGAAGTATTTCGATAGGTTTAAGGATCTCCTCATCCAATGTCCTCACCATGGTCCGAAAATGGCGATTGTGCCAAATCATTTCTGAAGGATTGGACTATCCCGCAAAAACTTCCTTAGAGTCTATGTGTCAAGGGATTTTATGAAGAAAAATGCCGATGAAGCGTGGGATTTCTTAGAGAGTCCGCCGAAAACCATGCAATGGGAACACCGTGATGACCGTGGTGCATCGGTTCCTCAAGCCAAATCTAGTGGTTCTTCCGTAGGAACGAATATAGCCGCCAAGCAAAGATGGCGACGATCATGCGTAGGCTAGAAGCTCAAATCAAAGAACGCTCCCGCCAAGTCAATCAAATCTCGCTTCAGTTGTCACAATTGTCAGTCCCCATCTCATGTTGCCGATGAATGCCCTCTTTAGGATCTAATCACCACTAGATCGTTAACGCAGATTCCAAAGATCCTAGAAATGATCCTTTTGCCCCAACCTACAATCCCTTGACATGGAATCATCCCAACTTTATGGAACCAAGGAAGTTACCCCAAATCAAAATGTCAATCCCACCTCAAACCAACAAATTCCTAGGGGAAACACGATTCGCTCAATCCACCAAACAATTTCCATCACTCAAATCTACCTTTTTCAAATTTCCTCCTCATCAACCATCTAATCTTTCTAACCCAGATCAGAAAAACATCTTGGTGTCATAGAAAATGGTTTAGAAGCCATGATCAAAACCACCACCAACCTGTTGACTCAATCATCCAACACTCTAAATTCCTTCATGCAAACAACCCACCAAGCGATCAACTCAACACTCAAGCCATCGCCAGATAGAAACCCAACTAGGGCAACTAGCAAACTGTGGAGTGAAAGAGAGAAAGGAACATTTCCAAGTCAACCTCAGAGTCAACCCTAACAACATTGGTTCAAACCCAAATCACCCATCTCGTAAATGCAATCCATACGCTGAGATCCGGGAAACAGATAGATAACCAAGTCAACACCTTCACCAAACTTCGCCTCCCATCCAACACACTCCTTCCGATGACCAAGACGCTGAAACTGAAACCGAAGCCCAACCTGATAGGAATACACCCGCACCCTTTCCAGATAGACTTAGACATAGGAAAACTCTCCCAAGTAGAGAAAATCCTAGAAACTTTCAAACAGTCAAGATCAACATCCCTCTCTTAGATGCAATGGAACAAATTCTCTTATGCAAAATTCTTAAAAGATTTATGCACTAAGAAAAGAATCACAAATATTCCAAAGAAAGTCTTTCTTGTCGCTAATATCGTGACATGCTCTCAAAGCCCACCCCTTTGAAATATAAGGATCCGTGTTGTCCTACTATCCCGTGTATAATAGGAAACACCGCCATTGATAGGGCATTACTAGACTTAGGAGCTAGTGTAAACCTTCTTTCCTTTCGCCATCGCTAGGTGTAGGAGAACTTAAACCGACAAGATGTACCCTACAATTAGCCGATAGATCCGTGAAGATTCCCAAGGAGAGGTAGAGGATGTTTTGATTAAGGTTGGAGAATTCATTTTCCCCGCTGATTTCATCGCCCTAGAGATGCACTCGCTCCCAATCTCAAGGGTCAAATCCCAGCCATCCTAGGAAGACCATTCTTAGCAACCTCAAATGCTTTAATCAATTGTAGAACTGGTCTTATGAAACTATCTTTTGGAAACATGACTGCCGATCTTAATATTTTCAACTTAGGAAGACAACCTCATGATCCATCCGATCAACCCTTAGAGGTAAACTTCATTCGTGGTATTTCCAAGGAGCAACAAGAAGAGGAGTGTAGTCAGAAAAATTACCTTAATATCCACGCTAAACACTATCGATGAAGGTTACAAGTCGACAACTTTCACGATAACAAAGGAGAATCGGCTAATGTCTCCAGAGTACAAGGATTACAAGTTGACAATCCTGTGAAAAGAGATCACAAGTATTGATCTCTTCAAAGCAAAACGCGAGACTTATCCCCGTTTCAATCCAAAACGCGAGCACATGGCCCGCGTTCAAGCTCCCAACGCGGAGCACATGGCCAGGTCCGAGCTCCCAAACGCGGAGCACATGGTCTGTGGCCCGGCCCAGAAGCTCCCAAACGCTGAGCACATGGTTCGGCCCGCGCTCGAACCCCAAATCGCGGAGCACATGGCCCGCTGCCGCCCAAACGCGGAGCACAGGCCCGCGCTTCAATTCAAAATGCGAGCACATGGCCCGCTTTCAATCCAAAACGCGGAGCACATGGCCCGCTGCTCAAGCCCCAAACGCGAGCACATGGCCCGCTGCTCAAGCCCCAAACGCGAGCACATGGCCCGCTGCTCAAGCCCCAAACGCGAGCACATGGCCCGCTGCTCAAGCTCAAAACGCTGCACACATGGCCCGCGTTCGAAGCTCAAAACGCAGACGCCAGGCTTGCTCCGTAACGAACTATGCTTTGACTCGCTCAAACACGATCTTAACAGTTCCAAACTGCTTTTGCACGATCCGAGGGCCATTAACCCTCATTTAGGAGCCATTATAGGGTCGGCTACACCCCTTAAAACCCTATAAATAGCCAAAGGCTCGGCAGGTGGAAGGGGCTTTTTCCTCTCGACAAGGGCTTTTGAGGGAGGTTGTGTTGGCTTAGAGGAGGCTTTGGATTGGCCTCTTCGCTCGGCTTGGCATACAAACTCGCAGAAGTTACAAAACTCATATCTTGAGTTATCAAACTCGTTAGAGTTATAAACTTGCTTTGAAGTTCTTAGACTTGCTCCCGCGAAGTTCTTTTTCAACCTCGCCCCACGAAGTCAAGACGGCCGGATCGCCAACGGATACAAGATTCAAGCTCCCACCGCTACCATGAAGAACCCAGATTAAATAAAGGGAAGGGTCTCCGCTGATCATTCCTTTTGTAAATCGCAACCGATCGAGGAATTTGTAATTTCTTTTTATCTAAGTCGCTTAGAGAGAGAGATTGCATTCGAGAGTTGTATTTATTCTTTCTTTAAAATCAAAATTGAAGGGATAATCTTTATTTTACGCCTTTAAATTTCTCGCGAACAAAAGATGGCGACTACTGGGACAACTTCTTTCACCGATGAAGAGGTGGTGGCGCTAATCCGACGCCAAGCTCATCGGGGACACCGCTGAAACTCGACCGTGAGTTCGACAAGCAAGTTCGAGGAGGCACTCTCCTCGATCCCTTAGCCCCGCTATGCGCGAAGATCCACAAAGCCTCTAAGGAGGCCAAAGCCCATTCGCTTCGCGGCTAACCCGGACTGAAGATGGTGATGTCGCCGCAAAAGCCTCAAATCAGCGAAAAGGAGCGCCAAAGAACACAACCGAGATGGCCAATCGACCAACCAATGCGAATTTCGTTTAGAGCCAAAACGCATCCCGAAGCCGCTTTTTACGAACGCAAGCCTCGCGCTATGTTCGAACACGAGCTCGCGCAAGCCGTGCTGAACGCGAACCCTCAATGGCGCTGCTTCATTAGCCAAAACGCGGTCCCAACCCCGCTCAATTGCTCAAACGCCAACCTCGCTCAAATAGTTGCACGATCCTCAAGGCCCCATTATAAAACGCGGTCACAACCTGCTTCAATTTTTCAAACGCGAACCTCGCTCAGCAGAGGGTTGCAAGCAACCTCACGCCTTATCCAGACGCTGGTCTCAACCCGGCCAAGCATTCAAACGCTGACCTAGCGTTCACAATCTAAAACGCGTCCAACTCGCGCTCAATGCTCAAACGCGATCTTCGCTCCAAGTGCCAAATCATCGCATATCGACGCCGCCATGCGCGCTGCCGTTTGTTTGACCAATTGACAAATATCATTTGGTCCACGAACCACGGCATTCTCACAGAAGGAGGCTTCAGAGGTCAATACCTTGGAGTCACTTCTAACATGATCGAGTAGGCAGATCGTCAATCTCTAGCTCTAATGAGCCGAGGCAAATCGGTCCCCCGACTTGAAGAGGCTTTGAATGACTCGACGGAGTTTACCGACATACCTGACTAACAGGGTCACACTCGGCCAATTATCACAAGTTGGCTAAAGGAATTGAGTCCGATGATGAGCATTCACCATCGCAGAATCTCAATCCTCTAGTTCTTTCATAGAGCATGTGAGCCGCTCACACGACGGAGACCAAGATTTCAAGAAGAGGCTCAAGAGTATCGCTATGATGCAAGAGGCCCCGCGATCACAACAAGAGTCCATCGATCAACTTCAGATATGATAAACCAACTTGTTGCGATAGAGCTCAACTTCAGATAGCCGACTCAACACTTCACCAAAATCATCACTGAGGAGGAGTGAATCCTCAAAACGAAGAAAAATGAATGAAGCTCCCGATCAAGAAGCTCATCAATGAATCCTCCTCAAGAAAGGGGAGAGGCCGAAAACGAGCAAAGTCCTCAATTGGCAAAATGCGAGAACGGAAGCCCGCCAATGCCATGGTTAATAGGTGCAGCTCCAAGATCGGTTGTCGACCGTATCCCGCAGAATGGGATACTCGCCTCCTTATCCTCCAAAATTCAAAGTCCCTACGCTACAAGCTTTCGACGCACGGATCACCGAACCAACATATCTACCATTTTAAGTCACAGATCGAATGGGATGTCAAACGATGCCATAATATCTCGCTTGTTCATGGCACCCTCAAGGGGTTGCCTTTGAATGGTTCATGAAACCGCCTCGCAGATGTATCCGTAATGGGCGATTTAGAGAGACTCTTCCTCCACGCATTCTTTGAAGATGACACGGAAATTATCGCCACTTCTCCTTGCCCTTAAGCAAAAGGAGGAGAGCCTATCAAAGTCTTCGCCGAACGGTTCGGCATGGCTCTTCGATGCTCGAATGTATGACACAGCTCGCTCGATTGACACTGCCGCAAGACAATTTACAAACCAATCTCCCTAAATGGGGGTTGCAAATGTCGCCTCGAAACAACTAGTCTCCTGTATGCACAGTCAATCAATTATTGCTAGGATTGAAGTCAAGAAGAGGAGACCGACTCCAAAGACTGGCTATTGATGACCCATTTAAATCGCGAGGTCGAAGACTCTGTTAGTATCAACCTAGAATAATTACGATGGGGTTGATTATCTATTATTTTCCCAGTAGAATAATAAATTCCAAATATTGTCAAGTTAACAAAACACTTTTGACAATGTGAGCACTTCAACGCAGCAGCACCACCAAAATCAACTTATCAATCCTCCTCAACAGATGATAGGTCCTCAAAGTTGTTCATGATAGGTCCTCAAAGTTGTCGATCGCAACGTATCTTCATCAAGTCAACACTATACCTCTCGATGATATAATCAACTTATCAATCCTCCCTACAGATAAGTTCCTCAAAATTGTTCAAATCACAACTAAACCCTCATCAATCAACTCATCATTCCTTTCCAGTAGAATGATAGATCCACAAAGTTGTTCAAATTACAACGCAATCCTATCAAAATCTGTACACATCCTCAGCAGAGTTTGATAACCAACTTATCAATCCTCCTCAATAGGATGATAAGTCCACAAAGTTGCTCCAATCGCAACATATCCTTGTCATGTTAACCTCATACCTCTGACAGTCAACTTATCAATCCTCCTCAATAGGATGATAAGCCCCCAAAAGCCTTGTTTAAACCACAAGCCCAAATCCTTGTTCAAACCACAAGCCCAAAGCCTTGTTCACACCACAAGCCACGTAAGCCTTGTTCACATCACAGGTCTTAAACCTTGTTCAAATCACAGGTTTCATAGTTTGTCCCCCGATAAAATCAACTTATCGACTCTCTTCAATAGAGCGATAGGTCCTCAAAATCTTGTTCAAATCACAAATACCCAACTTTATCAAGTTAACCCCACACCTCTGATAAAATCAACTTATCGACTCTCTTCAATAGAGCGATAAGTCCTCAAAAATCATCATCAAGTTAAAAATTCCACCTCTGATGATAAAACCAATTTATCAACTCTTTGCAATAGAGTGATAAGTCCCCAAAAGCTTGTTCAAACAACAAGTATGAAAGGCATGCCAAGTTAACACTATACTTTTGGCACCTTAAAGAAAAGTCTAAAAGACTTAGTTGGAAATGGGTTCATCCCCGCTTTACTCATAAAACGCCAAGGACCACCCCCGCTTCAACACAACGCGAGGGTCGCGCTTCGCTTAAACACGTAACGCGATGGCCAGCCCGTGTTTCAACCTCAAATCGAGGATCGCCTCACGTAGCAAAGTTCAAGACGCTACCATCACCCCGTGATTTCAAAAAGGCAAAACGCCAGTTCATCCATGCAAGATGAATGACTAGCATGGACAAAAGCGTAACATGACTTCTCAAGACGAATGAGGAGCAATACCTCTCGTGATCAAGCAAAGAAGATATCCAAAGTATTCAAAGCTCGCCCCACCAACCTAAACTTTCAAAACTTTGAGGGGGTTCTGAGGTCAGAAAAAATTCATCAAGACACTCAATATCCGCTAAACACTATCGATGAAGGTTACAAGTCGACAACTTTCACGATAACAAAGGAGAATTAGAAGCTAATGTCTCCAGAAAGTACAAGGATTACAAGTTGACAATCTGTGAAAAGAGATCACAAGTATTGATCTTTCAAAGCAAAACGCCAGACTTATCCCCGCTGCTTCAATCAAAAACGGAGCATGGCCCGCGCTCAAGCCTCCCCAAACGCTGAGCATGGCCCGCCCGGTTCTCCCCAAACGCGAGCACATGGTTCAGGGCCCGCTGGCCCGGCCCCAAACGCTGAGCACATGGTTCGCGCTCGCTCAACCCCAATCGCGAGCACATGGCCCGCTGCTCAAGCCCCAAACGCTGAGCACGTGGCCCGCGCTTTCAATTCAAAATGCGGAGCACATGGCCCAAGCTTCAATCCAAAACGCTGAGCACATGGCCCGCTCAAGCCCCAAACGCGGAGCATACGCCTCGCACTGCTCAAAGCTCAAAACGCTGGCACACGTACCGCTCAAGCTCAAAACGCGACATGGCCCGCTCAAGCTCAAAACGCAGACGCAGGCTTGCTCCGCACGAACTACGCTTTTGACTCGCTCAAACACGCATCTTAACAGCTCCAAAACTGTTTTGCACGATCCGAGGGCCATTAACCCTCATTTAGAGCCGATTATAGGGTCGGCATAACCCCTTAAAACCCTATAAATAGCCAAAGGCTCGGCAGTGGAAGGGGCTTTTCCTCGACATGCCGCTTTTGAGGGAGGTTGTGTTGGCTTAGAGGAGGCTTCTTTGATTGGCCTCTCTTCGCTCGGCTTGGCATACAAACTCGCGGCAGAGTTACAAAACTCATATCTTGAGTTATCAAACTCGTAGAGTTATAAACTTGCTTTATGAAGTTCTTAGACTTGCTCTCGCGAAGTTCTTTTTCAACCTCGCCCCACGAGTCAAGACGGCGGATCGCCAACGGATACAAGATTCAAGCTCCCACCGCCACCGGAAGAACCCGTGATTAAATAAAGGGAAGGGTCTCCGCTGATCATTCCCTCTTTTGTAAATCGGCAACCGATCGAGGAATTTGTAATTTCTTTTATCTAAGTCGCTTAGAGAGAGAGATTGCATTCGAGAGTTGTATTTATTCTTTCTTTAAAATCAATTGAAGGGATAATCTTTATTTTCATGACTTTAAATTCTAACAAGGAGTGTAGTTCGACATCTCGCTTTTCTCGACCTAGTCATGGAGGAAACTTTCGACAATTTATATAGGACTAGATTCACCAATCAATCATGTCTCTCAAATCACCGGCAACGCGAGCCATTAGAAATCGAGCCTCAACTCAACTCTTCCATCGAGGAACCCCTAAGTTAGAGCTCAAACCATTACCCGAAAATCTTGAGTATGCCTACTTAGGGAGAATGAGAGTCCGCTTCATCATCTCTTCAAAATTGACACTGCTCGTAAGGAAGCCCTCTTAGCGCTTTAAGAGAGAATAGGGAAGCCATTGGATGGACCATGGTTGATATCAAGGATTAGTCCAACCATTGTTCAAATCAATCCACTTGATTGATGATGCCAAACCTACTAGAGATCCTCAACGAGGTTAAACCCAAGAATGAAAGAGGTCATAGGAAAGACATTCTCGAATGTCTCGATCATGGGATCATTTATCCCATTTCAGATAGTTCTGGGTAAGTCCGGTCCAAGTAGTTCGAAAAATCGGGATCACCGTGATCCAAAATAATGCTAATGAACTAATTCCCACTATCCAAACCGTTGGCGAAGCCCCATTGACTATAGAAAACTCAACTTAGCTACCCTGAAAGATCACTTCCTTTCATAGACCAAATGTTAGAACCTAGCAGACATGAGTTCTATTGTTTCTTGGATGGATATTCAGGTTATAATCAGATCCCCATTGCCCCGTAAGATCAGGAGAAAACCACTTTCACATGCCCATACGAACCTTTGCATATCGCCGCATGCCTTTTGGGTTGTGTAATGCACCGCCACATTCCAACGCCGCATGATTAGTATCTTCTCTCGACATGGTAGAACGCTTAGAAATTTTCATGGACGACTTTTCCATCTTTGGCGACATTCTCGAATGTTTGAATCATCTTCGACCGGTCCTATTACGATGTAGGAGAAAAATCGACTCTTAATTGGGAGAAATGTCATTTCATGGTCAAACAGTGGCATTGTCTTAGGTCATGTCATTTCCAATAGGGGTATCGGGTTGACAAAGCTAAGGTAGATCTTATTTCAACCTTCCTCCAAAAATGTTAAGGATGTCGATCATTTCTTGGTCATGCGGGTTTCTATAGACGCTTCATCAAAAATTTTAGCAACATTGCTAGACCTTTGACCAATCTCTTAGCTAAGGATACCATTCAAATTCTCACTTGAATGCCTCAAAGCTTTTGATTATCTAAAAAGAACTAACCACGTACTCATCATTCATGCACCGATTGGACCCTACCCTTCAATTAATGTGATGCATCCGATTCTCAATTGGTGCCGTTCTAGGACAACGATTGATGGAAAATCGCATGTAATCTACTATGCCAAGAGGACACTAAACGATGCTCAACAAAATTACTCACATCAAAAGAATTTTTAGTCATCGCCTTTGCCTTAGAAAAATTCAGTCCTATCTCATCGGTCTTTGACCAAAGTATTCAAGATCACAAGACTTAAGTATCTTTTGACCAAGAAGGATGCAAAAGCACGGCTCATTAGATGGATTCTCCTACTCGTGAGTTTGACATTCAGATCCTTGACAAAAAGGCATAGAAAACCCCGTGCGCATCATCTCTCTAGACTTCCAAATGCACCAACATCAAATGTCCCAATCAATGAACTTTTCCGATCGAACAACTCCTACAAATCCAATCTGCTCCATGGTTTGCGATATTGTCAATTACTTAGTCAATGAAACGTTCTCTCATTGGTCTAAACAGATAGATCTCGCTTTCTCTCCTGTAAAATACTTCTACCGATGATCCATATCCGCTTAAGTAATCGCCCCGACGATTTTTAGGAGGTGTATTCCAAATGAAGAAACTAGGAGTGTTCTATCTTTTGCCACGAAAGCAAGCATGTGGGGCCACTTTGGCTCAAGAAAAAATTAAAAAATTCTCCAGCAGGGCTATATTGGCCAACTGTGTTCAAAGATTCCTATGAGTTTTGCAAAACCTCAGAACTGCTGGTCACTCTTAGGTAAAATCACTAGAAGAAATATGATGCCCTTACAACCCATTTTAACTGTTGAACTTTTTGATTTGTGGGGTATAGATTTCATGGGACCTTTTCCAAATTCTTCGGTAATATGTACATTCTAGTGGTATCGTTAATATATGTCGAAATGGGTTGAAGCGGTTGCTTGCAAGACTAATGATAACAAGGTTGTTGTTCGGTTTCAAGGAGAATATTTTTTCACGATTTGGTGTGCCCCAGCAATAATTAGCGATAATGGTACACATTTCGCAACCGCTCCTTTGAGGCATTAATGAGGAAGTACTGATCACACACAAACCGTCAACTCCTTATCACCCTTAAACCAGTGGTCAAGTAGAGGTCACAAATAGGCGATCAAACAAATTCTCAAAAACAGCCACAATGTAAAGGATTGGTCCTTAAAACTCGCGATGCTCTATGGGCATATCGAACGCCTTTAAAACTCAGTTAGAAATGTCACCGCATTGCACTTGTTTTGAAAGGCCTCCATTTACCGCTTGAGTTAGAACACCGAGCAATGTGGGCAATTAAACAACTTAACCTTGATTTAGACTTGGTGAAAATGAGAATGCTTCAATTAAATGAGTTAGAGGAAATTAAACGATGCATATATAAATTCAAAATTTATAAAGAGAAAACCAATGTTTTTCACGACAATTCAATATTACGGAGAAACTTCACACCAAGACAAAAAGTTTTACTTTACAACTCAAGACTACACATTTTTCCCCGGTAAATTAAGATCACGATGGTCGGGACCGTTTATTGTCACTCAAGTTTTCTCACATGGGGCTATCGAGATTAAAGATCCTAAAATGATCATGTTTTCAAAGTGAATGGTCAACGCTTAAAACCCTTTTAGAATCTTCTACACTTGAGAGGAGGAGGTGTTTGTTCTCCATGAGCCACACTATCGTAATATAAAAAAAACTTGTAAATCATCAGGCATAATACTAAAAAAAAAATTTAAAAAAAAAAAACAATTGGTTTCGCCTCCACCTCGCATAATGTAAATGCGCTTTTCTTTCTGTTCCGTGTCATCCGCACATCTGTAAGTGCTTCCACTCTTCTCCATGTTACTTTCTGCATTTACATTGAGGACAATGCAAATTTTAGGTGTGGGGTGGGACTTAGTCAAATTTCTCAGATTTTAGTCATTTTTATTTTTTTTCATTCTTCATTTTCTTTTTCTTATTCATTTTTCATTTTCTTTTTCTAAAAAAAAAAAAAATTTTTTTCATTTTTCATTTTCTTTTTCTTATTCATTTTTCATTTTCTTTTTCTCAAAAAAATTGTCACTTGCCAACTTAATAGAGTTGATTAATAGTCTTCTAATCCCGAAGTTAGTTATACACTCAAGTTTACCTTTTATGATAATTTTAAATAAATTCCGAAAGAATGATTTTCAAAGTGGTATACTTTACTAAAGTTTAACTTGATGTTTAATCAGAGTGATGAAATTTTTATGCGTTTAACTTAGAGTTGAAAATGATTCTTTAAGTTGCATTAATCCAAATATTTTTCGAACATATATACATATACACATATATATATTATACTAACTTAACAAAAGAGTGCTAAAATGGGCACCAAATAAATTTCTCTTAAAATCATCGGTAGTTCTTTGTTACTAAGCCTAAGTTGACTGAGTAATTAAGCCCGAGGAGTATTTTTATGCTTAATGACCTAAGCCCAATTGGGTTGGGATTCATTGGCCCAAAACTCGCTAAATGGTCACTTAGAAAGCCCGATTAAAAAGAACAAGACTACCAAGAAAAAAAAAAAAAAAAAAAAACTAACCATGTTTTTATATATATGGAAATAATGGTATATGTTCTTGATTTTTCAAAATGGGTTAAGAGACTTGAACATTGTTTGAAACAAAGAGTTAGCATGTTTCCTTCAAAACTTTTGAATTAAATCTTTGAGAAAAACTTGGTTTTGTATCACTACAATGGAAGGATTTTCTTAAGAAGTTTACTTTGAAATCATGATAAAACGCTTTGAGTATTAACCGACTTGTGGAATTTTTGAATTATTCAATTAGCTTCTTTAAATTGGCAAGTTGACTGAATTTTGTGGGTATATTCAATGCAAACCCACAGACTACAACTCGCCCACTAGGGTAACCTAGGGGTTTAAAGGCTTGTTGTATGCTTAAATACAACCGCGATTCCTCAAAGTGAGTTAGGATTTTTCTTTCTTTCTTTTTATTTTTCTTCCTTGCTAGAGGACTAGCAAAAGTTTAGGTGTGGGGTGGACTTAGTCAAATTTCTCAGATTTTAGTCATTTTTATTTTTTCATTCTTCATTTTCTTTTTCTTATTCATTATTCATTTTCTTTTTCTAAAAAAAAAATTTTTTTCATTTTTCATTTTCTTTTTCTTATTCATTTTTCATTTTCTTTTCTCAAAAAAAATTGTCACTTGCCAACTTAATAGAGTTGATTAATAGTCTTCTAATCCCGAAGTTAGTTATACACTCAAGTTTACCTTTTATGATAATTTTAAATAAATTTCGAAGAATGATTTTCAAAGTGGTATACTTTACTAAAGTTTAACTTGATGTTTAATCAGAGTGATGAAATTTTTATGCGTTTAACTTAGAGTTGAAAATGATTCTTTGTTGCATTAATCCAAATATTTTTCGAACATATATACATATACACATATATATATTATACTAACTTAACAAAAGAGTGCTAAAATGGGCACCAAATAAATTTCTCTTAAAATCATCGGTAGTTCTTTGTTACTAAGCCTAAGTTGACTGAGTAATTAAGCCCGAGGAGTATTTTTATGCTTAATGACCTAAGCCCAATTGGGTTGGGATTCATTGGCCCAAAACTCGCTAAATGGTCACTTAGAAAGCCGATTAAAAAGAACAAGACTACCAAGAAAAAAAAAAAAAAAAAACTAACCATGTTTTTATATATATGGAAATAATGGTATATGTTCTTGATTTTTCAAAATGGGTTAAGAGACTTGAACATTGTTTGAAACAAAGAGTTAGCATGTTTCCTTCAAAACTTGTGAATTAAATCTTTGAGAAAAACTTGGTTTTGTATCACTACAATGGAAGGATTTTCTTAAGAAGTTTACTTTGAAATCATGATAAAAACGCTTTGAGTATTAACCGACTTGTGGAATTTTTGAATTATTCAATTAGCTTCTTTAAATTGGCAAGTTGACTGAATTTTGTGGGTATATTCACTGCAAACCCTCACGAGACTACAACTCGCCCACTAGGGTAACCTAGGGGTTTAAAGGCTTGTTGTATGCGCTAAATACAACCGCATTCCCGCGAAAGTGAGTTAGATTTTTCTTTCTTTCTTTTTATTTTTCTTCCTTGCTAGAGGACTAGCAAAAGTTTAGGTTTGGGGTATTTGATAATCACATTTTAATGACATTTTAATAACCTCATTATCTATTTTATATCAATAAATATGTTACTAATAATATGTTTTATCTTATTTTGCGTAATAATGGAGTATTAATGAATAAAAGCTCAAATGACTCAAATTCTCTCAATTTCTACCAATTGTTGAAGCCCAAATCAAGACAAACGAAGGCCCAAGATACCAAGGGAATCCAAGAAGAATTCGTGCAAAATATCAAGAAACGACAAAATCCGTTGGGAACCAATCGGTTGACCAACCGTTGGCTAACCGGTTATTAACCGATCGCCAACCGATTGGTCGGCAGCAGATTCAATTTAGGAAAGATTTCTTCCTTTTGGCCAAGTTTGATCCAATGGTTCACATCAACTCCGTTGGGGTATAAATAGGGTAGTATCCGAGGGTTTAGAGGTGTGAAATATTTTGTAAAACTCCTTTGAGAGAAAGGGTTGCTCTTGTTTTAGAGTACCTTTCATTGTAATAATTTTTCCTCAATAAATAAATATTTTCCCCTTCAATCCCATCTTCTTCTTCTTGTTCAAGGACCAAAAGGAGGATGAGTTGATGATGATGAGTTGCGTGTTTCTCTTTATTTCTCTTTATTATTTCTTTTTCTTTCTTGTTATTTATTTGCTTTGTAGTTTAGATTTAATAGCTTTTGTAGTTTAGATTTATTTGCTTTGTAGTTTAGATTTAATAGCTTTTGTAGTTTAGATTTATTTGCTTTGTAGTTTAGATTTAATAGCTTTTGTAGTTTAGATTTAATTGCTTTGTAGTTAGATTAGTTTAGAATTTTTCTTTTCTTTTTATTTTCTTTCTTTTTCTATTTGTTTGAATTTCCCAAGATGTTGAACTAAACTCTTGTGGGGATCTAGGTTGCATGAAACTAGTCTAATCTCTTTTGTATTTATGAATCATCTCTCTTATGCTTAAAAGATCATGTTTAGGTTAATCAACTAGAGAACTAATCGATAGAAGAAGAATTTGATAGTTTATGCTTTCCTTAAGTGGTTTGATAGGCTATGCTTATGAATTCTAGGATTATTATCTTGTTATTACTCTCTTCATGAGTTTGAATTTCAATTAGGTGATAATTTGATAAGTTATGCTTTCTTTAAGTGGTTTGATATCTTATGCTTAATAAATCTAATATGAGATGTGGTAAAAGAGAATTTTTCATAGATTATAATTTGAGTTAGCTAGTGGATTCAATTCTAGATTCCTTCATCTCTCTTATTGACTTCTCATCTTTTAATTGTGATTCCTTTCACACACAATCCAAATCCACTCTCTCATCACTTCATCATGCTTTCATACTATCTTGAATAAAACCCTAATTGTCACGCATAATTTGAGAACCGAACTTGAATCAAACACTTCCTATTTCCGTTCCTCGTGGGATCGACAATCTTAAATACTATAACTTGACAATGGTTGTGCACTTGCGACTATAAAAGGTAAACACTCGCTTTTGCCCATCATGTACCCTATCAAGAAGAAGGCGGATGTGTTCTCACTTTAGAGCCTACAAAGCGAGTGAGCTTGAATCGAAAGAAGATCAAGTGCTTGAGATCGATAATGGAGGAGAATACAGACGGTGAATTTCTTGCATTCGCAAGCAAGAAGGCATCAAAAGATAATTCAAGATCGCATATACCCTCAATAAAATGGAGTAGCGGAGAGAATGAACAGAACTCTGTTGGAAAAAACAAGAGCAATGTTGGCAACTGTAAATCTGGATAAAGTTTTTAGGGCGGAAGCAGTAAAAACCGCATGTTATGTGGTGAATCGATCTCCATCAACCACGATACAATTAAAGACGCCGATGGAGATGTGGACTGGCAAGCCAGCTGATTATTCAAACCTCCATATATTTGAAAGTCCAGTGTACGTAATGTACAATGCCCAAGAAATTATAAAGTTGGATTCAAAATTTAGAAAATATATTTTCTTAGGGTATGCTGATGAAGTAAAGGGGTATCGCTTGTGGGATCTCACTACCCGCAAAGTTATCATCAGAAGGATGTTATCTTTGTAAAACTCCTTTGGAGAGAAAGGGTTGCTCTTGTTTTAGAGTACCTTTCATTGTAATAATTTTTCCTCAATAAATAAATATTTTCCCCTTCAATCCCATCTTCTTCTTCTTGTTCAAGGACCAAAAGGAGGATGAGTTGATGATGATGAGTTGCGTGTTTCTCTTTATTTCTCTTTATTATTTTTCTTTCTTGTTATTTATTTGCTTTGTAGTTTAGATTTAATAGCTTTTGTAGTTTAGATTTATTTGCTTTGTAGTTTAGATTTAATAGCTTTGTAGTTTAGATTTATTTGCTTTGTAGTTTAGATTTAATAGCTTTTGTAGTTTAGATTTAATTGCTTTGTAGTTAGATTAGTTTAGAATTTTTCTTTTCTTTTTATTTTCTTTCTTTTTCTATTTGTTTGAATTTCCCAAGATGTTGAACTAAACTCTTGTGGGGATCTAGGTTGCATGAAACTAGTCTAATCTCTTTTGTATTTATGAATCATCTCTTATGCTTAAAAGATCATGTTTAGGTTAATCAACTAGAGAACTAATCGATAGAAGAAGAATTTGATAGTTTATGCTTTCCTTAAGTGGTTTGATAGGCTATGCTTATGAATTCTAGGATTATTATCTTGTTATTACTCTTCATGAGTTTGAATTTCAATTAGGTGATAATTTGATAAGTTATGCTTTCTTTAAGTGGTTTGATATCTTATGCTTAATAAATCTAATATGAGATGTGGTAAAAGAGAATTTTTCATAGATTATAATTTGAGTTAGCTAGTGGATTCAATTCTAGATTCCTTCATCTCTCTTATTGACTTCTCATCTTTTAATTGTGATTCCTTTCACACACAATCCAAATCCACTCTCTCATCACTTCATCATGCTTTCATACTATCTTGAATAAAACCCTAATTGTCACGCATAATTTGAGAACCGAACTTGAATCAAACACTTCCTATTTCCGCCTCGTGGGATCGACAATCTTAAATACTATAACTTGACAATGGTTGTGCACTTGCGACTATAAAAGGTAAACACTCGTTTTTGCCCATCATGTACCCTATCAAGAAGAAGGCGGATGTGTTCTCAGTCTTTAGAGCCTACAAAGCGCGAGTCGAGCTTGAATCTGGAAAGAAGATCAAGTGCTTGAGATCAGATAATGGAGGAGAATACACAGACGGTGAATTTCTTGCATTCTGCAAGCAAGAAGGCATCAAAAGATAATTCAGTACTGCATATACTCCTCAATAAAATGGAGTAGCGGAGAGAATGAACAGAACTCTGTTGGAAAAAACAAGAGCAATGTTGGCAACTGTAAATCTGGATAAAGTTTTTTGGGCGGAAGCAGTAAAAACCGCATGTTATGTGGTGAATCGATCTCCATCAACCACGATACAATTAAAGACGCCGATGGAGATGTGGACTGGCAAGCCAGCTGATTATTCAAACCTCCATATATTTGAAAGTCCAGTGTACGTAATGTACAATGCCCAAGAAATTATAAAGTTGGATTCAAAATTTAGAAAATATATTTTCTTAGGGTATGCTGATGAAGTAAAGGGGTATCGCTTGTGGGATCTCACTACCCGCAAAGTTATCATCAGCAAGGATGTTATCTTTGTAGAGAACCAACTACAAAGTGAAGAGAAAGAAAGCGCTCACACACAGAGACAGAGTCGCTCGGGTAGAAAATGATGTAAATTTTTCTGAAGCAACACCGAAGCATGATGTACAAGAACTAGTCCAGTCCGAGGCTCCAGAAGTTCGAAGGTCAACTCGTGAGAGAAGACCACCGACTTGGCACTCGGAATATATTACGGAGAGTAATGTTGCATACTGTCTTCTAACAGAGGATGGAGAGCCATTAACTTTCCATGAAGCTATAAATAGCACAGAAGCATCTTTGTGGATGGCAGTAATGCAGGAAGAAATTGAAGCTCTCCATAAAAATAAGACTTAGAAACTTGTATCACTACCACAAGGAAGAAAGACCATTGAAAATAAATGGGTCAATAAGATCAAGCGAAATGGCGATGATTAAGTGGAGCGATATCGTGCTAGATCGGTGATAAAAGGATATGCTCAGAAAGAAGGTATTGATTTTAATGAAATATTTTCTCTTGTAGTTCGACATACAACAGTGCGAGTAGTCCTGGCTATGAGCGCTATATTTGACTTACATCTAGAGCAGCTAGATGTGAAAATAGCTTTTCTTCATGGAGATCTTGAAGAAGAAATTTATATGCTCCAACCAGAAGGTTTTGAAGAAAAAGGAAAAAAGAACTTGGTTTGCATGTTAAATAAATCTCTGTACGGTCTAAAACAGACGTCGAGGTGTTGGTACAAGAGATTTGATTCATTCATCATGAGCCTTGGATATAACAGACTTAACTCAGACCCTTGTGCATATTTTAAGAGGTTTGGCGAAAATAACTTTGTTATTTTGTTGTTGTATGTTGATGACATGTTGGTTGTAGGCCCCAACAAAGATCGTATTAAAGAATTGAAGGCTCAATTGGCTAGGAAATTTAAAATGAAAGATTTAGGATCCGCAAACAAGATTCTAGGGATGCAAATTTACCGAGACAGAATTAATAGGAAGATTTGGCTTTCTCAGAAGAATTATTTGAAGAAAATCTTGTGGCGCTTCAACATGCAAGATTCTAGGGATGCAAATTTACCGAGACAGAATTAATAGGAAGATTTAGCTTTCTCAGAAGAATTATTTGAAGAAAATCTTGCGGCGCTTCAACATGCAAGATTGTAAGTCAATTTCGACCCCACTTTCTGTTAATTTCAAGCTATCCTCCAGTATGAGTCCTAGCAGTGAAGAAGAGAGGATGGAGATGTCTTGAGTGCCGTATGCATCAGCAGTGGGAAGTCTAATGTTCGCTATGATTTGTACAATACCAGACATTGTACAAGCAATGGGAGTGGTGAGTCGATACATGGCGAATCCTGATAAAGATCATTGGAATGCTGTAAAGAGGGTCCTAAGATACATTAAGGGGACCTCAGATGTTGCATTATGTTATAGGGGATCTGATTTTATTGTTAGTGGATATGTTAATTCTGATTATGCAGGTGATCGTGATAATAGCAAATCCACCATAAGCTATGTGTTTGCACTTCGTCATGGAGCCAGTCGGGTTTCAAACCGCAACAATTGTGGCTACTTTAACAACAGAAACAGAATATGTAGTAGCTACACAAGCTAGTAAAGAGGCGATATGGTTGAAAATGGTGCTGGAGGGACTCGGTCATGAACAAAAGAAGATTTTTTTCTTTTGTGACAGTCAGAGTGCTTTGCATTTGGCAAAAAAATCCAGCCTTTCATTCAAAGACCAAACACATTTGAGTTCAGTACCACTTCGTTCGTGAGAAAGTGGACGAAGGAACAGTGGATATGCAGAAAATTCATACTAAAGACAACCTAGCAGATTTTTTGATAAAGGCAGTTAATACTGATAAATTTATTTGGTGTAGATCTTCCTATGGCCTGATGGAGATGTAAGCAACATGAAGATAACAAGATAGAAAGAATGGTATGAAGATATAATTGATACTCAATCAAATCTTCAAGTGGGAGATTGTTGAAAAGTTAACAGCCGCAATATCTACAGTAACCACCTACTAGCTACAGTAATCACCAACCACGGACTCACCTATCGTTACTGTAGCAACAGTGCATACCTACTGTAGAATCTCCTATATATAACCCCCCTCAACATTAAGTTGAGATCATCCCAGAATCCCAGTGTCTCTAATTAAGAGAGAAAAAAGGGAGAGGAGAGAGTGAGAGAGAAAAATAGAGAGTTTCTCCTTGCAAAGAGAGATTGTAACTTCTAAATTTTTCTCATAGTGGATTCTTCTATTCTTGCTCGTGGTTTTTACCCCAAATTCATTTAGGGGGTTTTTCACGTAAATCTGTGTGTTCAACTTTACTATTTTCGCACTACTTTAGCTGCGACCCTACTTTATCGGGCCCGGGTTTGTCCCAACAGATTGGTTTCCTATATTGTGGGAAATGAAACAAACACACCCTTAATCAATCGGAATGTTTTTCGATTGTTAGATTAATATAATGTCCGTAGCTATGTGGCTCAATCTCCTTCTAGTTTGTTTGTTGTGATCTGTTTGTTCTTCCAAAAGTGCTACCTTCCATTTTCATCTAGTCCTTCCAACAATGTATATAAGCAGGAGAGCAATTTACTATTGTTATAAAACATAAAAAAAAACATATTGACCTTATTCAACAAAGCAAATTCACTACAATCATACACACATGATAAGATGATAATTTTAATCGAAGTTCAACTTAACTGAAAACACGAGCATAGCATCAATTCACCCTTATAAGCAGAATCATCCATCAATATTCATTGAACTTTCTCTTCTTCAACTTAACCAACAACCCGTTCTCCGGCTTAATAACGATCGAAATCTTAGGCACGACGACATGGCCTTCGACCAGCTGCGCGCTGAAGTTGTATATCATCGCAGTGGCGATCAATTTCATCTGAGTGATGGTCATGTTCTTCCCCAAACAAGTCCTCGGTCCAGAGTGGAACGCGATGAACTTGTACGAAGGCTCCTGCTTCAGTGTCCCCTTGGCCGTGATCCATCTCTCAGGCTTGAACTCCAAGCAGTCCTTTCCCCAAATTGTCTCCATTCTCCCCATCGAATACATCGAGAAGATAACCTTTGAGCCTGCGCGAACTCTATGTCCACTCGGCAAGACATCATCCTTCTTCGCTTGCTTTTGACTGAATGCCACAGGCGGGTAAAGCCTAAATGCTTCACACAAGGCTGCATGCAAATAGACCAGCCCTTCGATTTCCTCAACATTGAAAACAACCATTTGATTGTCATCGACCTTAGAGGAGGGTCGAAGCCTTAAGCTCTTCCAGTATCTTATTCTCGACATCGGGTTGTTGGTGAGTAGCCAGAACAACCAGACGAGCGCGGCTCCTATAGTATCCTTTCCTGCAACTAGTAAATTAAACAGCGTGTCTCGCAGGAACTTGTCGTCATGGTCCATGTACGGCGTCATCAAGTCACCGCATACTTCCTTGATGTTATCTTTAATACTCGCTCTCTTCTCTCGGATACATTGGGCGATGAAACTCTCAACCACCTCCCCGTCCTCCGCGACCTTCTTCTCTATTCCCAAACGAAAACGCCTTTGTAACTTCCACCAAAACGTCGGCACTACGTATCTGACAACCAATGCCTGCTCGATCTCATCCACCGCTTTCGCAAACGGAATGCTAGGAAATTCAGAAGCAAGACAACCGGGATCCACTCCCATGACCAGCTTACAAGTGGTGTCGAATGTGAATCTCATGAACACGTCGTTCAGATCGACCACCTCATCAGATTCCGCCATCTTATTCAGCAGGGGAAGTAGCACTTTCGACACCTTGTCTCTGGTGCACTCCTCTACAGACGAGCGGAACCTTGATGTGTTCATATGTATCTGAGCCATTCTTCTCTGATCCATCCACTTGTCTCCATCGACATTAAAGATTCCGTCGCCTAAAAGCTCGAATACCTCGTTGAACAGTTTGCCCTTCGGGTAGTTGGAGAAGTGATGATTGAACATATGGTTGGCATTGTCAGGGCTGCAGGTTAGCAGGTAGTCCATCCCGCAGAACCATGGGCCTTTGAACGTGAGGGTGTTGTTGAATTCTCGGAGGACGGAGGTCATGTGGTCGAGGAGGCGATTGTTGTTGGTGATGATCGTCGGGAGCATGCCAACGATCGGCCAGTTCCTGACGACCTTGGTTCGGCATTTAGTCATGCAGTAGAGAAGGTAGACGAGGAAAGTGGCGAGGAGTAACAAGAACATCTCGGGATAATTATGCAAGAGGACAGAGCTCCGTTTTTTCCGTTTTGAGGGAGATCTGTAGCTTTGAATCTAGCAAGAATTTGCTTAGTATAGGATTGCTGGTTGTTCAAAAAGTCAATAATTAATTTTTTTTTAAACAAAAACAAAAACCCTACAAATTTGGTGTGGCCAAGAGTGAAGGTTATGTTAAAGTCAACAGCAGCCACCATGTCAACAGTAACCATCTACCCCACTAGAGTACTAACTAACCATAGACCCAACTGTAGTAACACTGTAGCAACCTGGTTTCTACAGTACACACCTATCCCAATGTCGCTTATAAATAGCCCCCATAGCCTTAAGTTGAAATCATCCCAAGTTAGCAAGAAATATAAAGAGAGAAATAAAGAGGGAGAGAGCACTAGTAGAATAATAACCTAACTAGACGGATCAAACTAGACGGAAATTTTCCGTCTAGTTTGATCAAAAAAATAATTTTTTAATTTTTTTAAATTTCAACCAAAGACGATTTCCTGTTTAATCTAACGGAATTTCCTGTTTATTAAAACCGACGGAATTTGTTTGACCCACCAAACCTGACTTATTTCCATTCTGTTAATTGATCGACTTTCGTCTCTCCCATACTGATTCGAACCTCATTGTCTTCATTACTTCATTTCAATTTTCCTTTCATTTCATCCCTTCCATATTTGAACTCATTTCCAGATTGGTTCTTCCTGCATTTCACTTCCATTCTTCCTCATTGCCCCCCGCATCCCTCACCCTCACCGCCTCGGCCCACCTCCTCCTTGCTACACCCCTCCTCGCCGCATCCCTCCTTCCTCAGACTGATCGCCTCCACATGACCCCATCGCCGGAGGTCACCGTCGGATCTCATCACGCTCATCGCCTAAAAGGTATTATTTTTCTAAAAATTTAAGTTTTCAAATTTTATTTTGTTTATTGTGAATTTAGTTTAAATACCCTAAATTATGACGTAAAATTAACAAGTAATGCTTTATAAAACTAATTAAAAATTCGCTTAATTACCCTATGCTAACAACCTGATTAATCATAAATTTAATTGAATACTTAGTTAAAGATTAATTCTAATTGAACACCAATTATGATAGCCATTTACACTAAGTTGCATGCATTAAAATTATGTGTGATGATATGAGTTTGTGATGTAAATTACGGAAATAAAAAATTCCATAATAGAGTGATATATAACACATTATATTATAATAAATTATAATGTGTTATATATCCAATTTAGGTGAATGAAAAAGATAACGTTACCCCTAGATTTCCCATTCATAATTACATCCATTCTTTTGACTTATAATATATAAGATATAATGACTCATATTTGGGTAGGAGATGAAATTTTCTACCCAAAATGATCGCTAATGCTATATTATAAGAAGAAAGAATTGGAACCAAAATTCATAATTATTGGATCCGTCCTTCTGGACGGTTAGGAATATAGTAGTGCATACATTCAACTTAGTATACTTTGTATGTTTTCATTTTAAAAGTTTGGTAGCACGTATTCGTTGTTCTCTGGTGTACAATAAGCGATGTTGTTCTCATGCTTTGGTCTCCGCCAATACGCATTATAACATCCGCGACAAAGGTCTGAGGAGAAACGGTAAAATTTAAATTTACAAGAAATGAAAACATACAAAGTATGCTAAGTTGGATGTAGGCACTACTATATTCTTAATGGGATAGAAGCCTTCCTATGACGCGGTAGATTGTGGTAATTATTTCCTATATACATTTTAAATTTAATTTAAGAGAAATTTTTTAATTATTAAATGATGTATGTATGAGAGGTAGGATGTGAGTTGTATGTATATTATTACGATGATTCATAAATTTACATGAAAGTAGTGAGATTAATTGAAGTTAATAATTGTATAAAATTTACGATGAGGGTAACTCCGACAAATCGTGGATAGATATCCCTCGACTTGAAAGATTTCGACACGCCGATATAAGGAGGGATGTGACGATTCATGCGGTATGCGAAATGAACCAGAAATCTAAGTGCGGTGCTATGTATTGTCCCTTGTAGGTGTAGGAATATGAAGCTCTTGAATAGAAATGATATACGGCTCCATCTAATTAAATCGGGCTTTGATGAGAACTATAAATATTGGTCATATCACGGAGAAGATTGCATTGAAGATGAGGAGCCGAATGTGTTGGTATCCGGTGGCTTACGGTTAGACGACACGCAGAGAATGTTCAATGATATGGTTTCACGTCCGACGAAAATAATATCGATGACAATGGGGAAGATGATACCGAGATGACATTGAAGATGATATCGAAATGATCTTTGAAAAGGTCGTAGATGTCGAAGGTGAGGAAAATCTTGAAGATATGCCGCCTTCCGCAGATGTAGAGGAGATAATGAAGCTAGTAGAAGATCATGAAAAGGAGCTATATGAGGGTTGTACCGATTACTCGCATTTTCTTTTATGTTGAAACTCCCGCATATTAAGACACTGAGTGGAATGGCTGATAATTGTAGAGTCGAAAAAATTTGTTTGATTGACTTTGAGAAAAAGATTACAATCACACTCTCTCGATTACAGAGGAAGAGGAGGTTGATTTGACTCCTCTTCGTATGGGTTCTTGTGGCGAAAGAAGGCTTCACTCAATGCTCACGAGATCCGCTTTCCGCTGGACGATCACACAAGGTTGTTGATGATTGATGAGGAACTCAATCTCTCGCTAGTGCCGGTTTTCCAAAAGTTCAAAAGTCCCTTCCTAATAGCCGCCACGGCTATTTATTGGGCTTTAAGCATGTAACCATCATGCTAAAATTGTGGAGACGGGTTAGTGGGTATAACCGATGCCCACCATTTAACCCACGTGGTTATCGTGGCTTTAGTGGCCTTCGTGGTCGCTGCTTTGGCCGCTATGGCGAAGCCGAAGCCATAAATGACGAAGCCGCTTCTTCATTGATCGGCCGAACCGAGGTTCGCTACCGAGTGAACTTCGTTTGATAACGAAGCCGCGCGCTAACTCCTACCGATGCATTTATGCATTTTGGTTGATAACGAAGCCACGGCCGAGGTGAACCTCGTGATGAAATGGTTGGTTTAAGTCACTGCGGCCGATCTAATCTCTGAATGTCGAGGCTCACTACCGTGAGCAACCTCGTTGAATGGCGAGGTTCACCGCCGCTTAACCCCTGTTGAATGGCCAGGTTCATCGGCCAGAGGCTAACCTCTGTTGAATGGCGCAGGTTCATCCGCCGACGCCAACCCTGAATGGCGCAGGTTCATCCGCCGAGGCAACCTCTACTAATGGCGCAGGTTCATCGCTGCACGCGCAACTCCTGCTGAATGGCGCAGGTTCATCGGCCGTAGGCCAACTCTGCTGAATGGCGCAGGTTCATCACTGCAGCCAACCCTGCTGAATGGCGAAGGTTCACTGTGGGCTAACCTCGCTGAATGTCGAGGTTCATCGCTGTAGCGTAACCTCGCCCGGGAGAGCTCTTGGGCTAACCTCGCCTCGACAAGAGGGTTTCGCAGCCTGGCGACTGCCCAATGGAGAACTTCAAACTTTGATACAGTAGCAGCCTCACAAACTTAAGTGCTGCGGGCTTAATCTCTCCGCATGATCAAGTGAGCTCCGCTCGTATGAAGCTCAGATGCACAGCCTCGCCTTGAATGAGTCTTGTTTATATGGTCCAACTACCAACAGCCTCGCCTTGAAGCTTTAACAACTAGGGTGCTCGCGGACCTCGCCAGAGGATTTTTGATCGTTTACAAGACCCCTTCAAAGTTTTCGACTTGAATCAGTTGTGTGGGTCCGAATACTTTGAATTTTTCTAATAGCTATGGCGAACTTGACTCCAACCTCGCCAGAGTTCGATATGAGGGCAAGGCCACGAACCTCGCGACTCACCGACTCTTGGCGCTTGCTTCGATTTCTTTAACCGTGATCCACGGGCAAATTAGGATTAGACCCTTTCGAAAGTGACTTGTCACATCCCCAGATTCATCCGCAGATCTCGTGATCGATGATCACGGAGAGATTCGGGCCGTGATATCTCGGCCGCCATTCTTCGAGAGGCCGATATATGACAATAAAGGCCGCAGAAAACCCCCCATCGCCATCTTCAAGCCACCAATCTAGATCGCCAAACCTTCCTTGACGCCGCAATGGCCCCAAAATCGCCATTAAAGGCAAAGCCCTGGGACTTCGCTCGCTTCACCGCCCCGCCAGTAAAGGCGAAGAGCATCGCCGCCAAAACATGACTTTTAAGATCCGCCAGAGTTAATTTTACGATTTGATTTTCACTCGAGATTGCTCTCCAAGATCATATCTTTCTAATCAAGGCCACGGTTTTGATGAGGCTTGCCTCATTTGGCTTGATAAACCTCATCGAGGTTCTGATCTCCCGCATCCCCATAGGTCTCGTTTTGAAACTCACCGCTGGCGAGGTTTGATTATTTTAGATGAAGCTCGCTTCGCCGTGAAGCCTCGCTTTTCCGAAAGGTGAGTCTTTTTGGCGCAGGCTCGCTTTCTGTTTGGTGAGTCTCGCTGGCAGGCTCGCCTCGGAGAGTTGAGTCTCGCTTGGCGAGGCTCGCTCGAGATGAGTCTCGCTTTGGCGCAGGCTCGCTTCTGAAAGATGAGTCTCGCTGGCGCAGGCTCGCTTTCTGAAAGATGAGTCTCGCTTGGCGCAGGCTCGCTTGTTGGATGAGCCTCGCCAGGTTCGTTTGTCCGGGCGGTTCGCCCATTGATGACGGTTCGTCTGCTTGACGAGGTTCGCTTCGGAGTGACTTTGTCCTTTAAAGTGGCGATTTAAACCTCTGAGACTAACTTCTTCTTCTCTTTGTGTAGTTGAGCATCCTTCTACCCCCATTCCTCAACGGGTTCTTTGGAGCAAATGGTGCTCAAGAGGCGTAACTCGATTTCTCTCCCCTTGTGAACGCTCTCGCATTTGTGACGAATCAAGAGGAGTTGAGACTTTTCTCAACCTTCAACATCCACCTTCAGCGCTGATTACGGATGCCCCTTTGGAGTCTCTAACCGACCAGATCGCAGCCTCGCTTTTGAGATGATAATCAAGATCCGTGACTGCTGGACTTGGGTTCGCAAGTGGCTCCGAGTGGTAAACTCACGCTTACATGTTCTTGCCCGCAATGGAACGGGATTGCTCACTCAATCCTTGCTTCTAATCCTCTAAGATGAATTGGGATCTAACCCTACTCAAGATGGAGGATGTGCTGGTCACTTCTCTGGTGGTGCATGTGTGGACCGCCATGGTCATCATGTAACCGGTCTACAACCCGGCTTTTCCAGAGGGAGCTTCTCATGGCAATCACCGCCGCGCCAACACCTTTGGTCGGCTTCCATAAGCGCGAGGGGCAATTCCCGCCAAGGATTTCCTGACTCTCGGTTGGTCTCATGGGGTTCTTCGCAATGGTGGCCTCAAGATCAATACATTCTAGAAGAGTATCGCATGAATTGGAGAGATTTGGCCTAGGGCTCCTATCGTGGCAACTCAACCGGCTTGAGGAACAATTCTCAACAGCTTCTTTGGGATTTTGGAATTGTATAATCCTCGATACTCATACCTTCTTTCACTCCGACGCTTAATTGGGGATTGCCTTGCACGAGATGGCCGAGGTTTCGGCTACCTCATGGCAGTATCCGCATGAGGAGTACATCCCATAAAGAGCGACGGATTTGGAGAAAGATCACCCCCAAGTAGTGGAGACCTGGGAAGTGATGTGCCACTATTATATTTGCATTACGTAGGCACCGGCCGGCCGATAAGAAGGGGAAAAGTTCATTAGTCATAATATTTGGGCCCACTACCCTTTGAAGGGTCGGATGAGGAGGTATTGTGGTGCCCCGGTCCTCTTGAGGCGTAAATTGTCACGGCTTGTGCTTGACAACCTTCCACTTTCTTATGTGACTTCCACGACGAGCATGGCTTCCCTACAGTGGACGACGCTTGACACTTATATTTATCGAGCGGGGTCTTCAAAGGCTGCAGCAGCGCTACCTCATGTTGTGGCTCAAACACATCGCCGTCACGGCAGCCTTTGACTCCATCGGGCATCCGAGGTGATTTTTCCTCGCTGCTCTTAGCACACAAGGCCAATATGCACTTCTTCCCGCCATGATTGCCCGTGATTCATTGGCGCTTTGCGGCTTTTGCTATGCCTTCGCCATGGTGTTGAGAACCCGAGGGTGGAATTACCATACGCCTATCTTATGGCGCGGTTCGCCATGCATTGCCCTACTCTCATGGGTACACCTTCGCGACATATAGAGGGACAAATTACTCTTTCATCCAGAGGCTAGAGAACGCCGATTGACCAAACATTACATGGCTTCGGCGCGCTCCCCGACTATAAGAGTTATTCTTTAATCGTGCCTCCTCATTTTCCCCGGGTCACGCATGGACAAGCTCTAGTGGATGAACCCAATGCTCGTGGTTATACCACTTTATCGCTATCGCTTTATGGCTCATGAGCATCCCACGGTATTTCATTTGCCGCTTCGTCCTATATGCATTGAGCCTTATCTACCCCTGCCGCTTCGCCTCGCCAATTCGGTATGATCAATCGTACGCTGTAATCCCAGCCTCGCCATAACCGACGCTGTGGCTTAGTCGCGGGAGCTGTGGCTTGCATCGACTGCTGCCGGGCGACATGTGCTCGCTTTTTCTTCCGCAACGACCCTCAATCCCGACGACGCTCACAGATTGCAAGTGGCATTGCATGGCAAACGCCAAATTCCGTGCTTCAACATCAACTCTTCACTACATTGATTCGGGCCGCTATAGGAAGGCCGACTTCAACGAGGAGCCGATTCCCGACTAAAGGAGTATTTGCACGCCGAGACGGATGTCGAACCGCTAAACCCCTGCCGGTGTGGAGCCTCACGCCAATCCAGCCCTCATGGGACCTGTGAGCCATCACGCCAACCCAACCCACATGAGACCCAAAGCGGATATAGATGAGGCTCTAGATGAGTACGGTAGCAACATGCCTTCTTCACTGGTGTTGAAGCAACTCCCGGTTGAACTCAGACGAGGCACCTAGAGATTTCGCTCTTTGGAGAACCATCTAATATATTCCAAGATCCTTGAAAGCTCTACTCGCCCCAAATACCGCTGAGCCCCAAGAAGCCACCCACACTTCGTGAGCCTGGAGGAAGCTGCTTTGGTGCCACAGATCAAGGATCTAAAGACCGTGGCCCTCGTCCAAGCGCAGTCAAGCCGTGAGGAGAGAAGCCTTGATTGAAGCCGCCGCCAGCCCGAGCCCCACATCAAGGCCCTCCCCGATGCCGCCAAGAGTATGCTTGATGATGCCGGAGTCTCCCGGCCGCCGCCGCTTCGAAGTCAACCGTGACCCAAGACGACATAAAGAATCCTCGCCAAGCAGCTCGACCCCATCGCTTTGATGCCGCCACCACCCCTTCAATTGATGTCCCGCCAATCCCGGCCCTCTTGTCCGCCGGGCCCAAATCCTTCTCGCCGGTCCCCTCTTCTTTGACTTGTCGAAGACTACTGGTATCTATGATTCGCCATAATTTCTCACCATCCTAAAAGAATCTCCGCCAAGTGTTGGAGCGCAGGGACTTTGCCGAATCAAGGTCGCTGGAACCCTCCCGATGTGATGCGAGTCCGACTAACGCCAGTAGCCTACGCCGCCTACCTATTATTTGGTAAAGGCAGAGACCCTTTTCAACAAATGGCGAGACAAATGGACTCTTCATTCTATGATTGAGGATCGTGCCATGCAGCCTTAGAAGAATAAGAGATGATACTCAATTTGAGCTCCAACGCCAAGTACCAAAGAAGCAGAGTATTGATCGCCTTTTGAGACGGCCGCGACTCAGATGATGAAAAGAAAAGGGTTGCTAGCACCGAAATAATCAACAACCTCGTTGACTCCTACTGTATCGCACTCATTGACATTCGTGCAAAATTGGCGAGGCGTAGTGGGCTAGCTACCGCTATCGAGAAACATCAAACTCGATAGCCAATCGCGCACACGAGGCCGTAGTGGAAGCCGAATCTAATGATCCGGGGCAAGGGCCGCCAGAGCCAAATGCTCAGATTTCTCTCGACAAATCTTCATACAACGAGGAGATCAAAGTCGCCACAAGGAAACTATGGTCAAGATTGCTTCCGAGATCCGCCAAACTCTTGGGAACTTGTAATTCATGTATATCTTTAACTACATGATGAATAAAATTCCACTTTTTTTTTTGTGTTCACTCAAAATTTTGTTAAGACTTTGCATTTGTAACTGAATTTTTAGCAAACTCCCAGCCTATCAACGGACTTGATATGTCTTTACCAGCTTGCCGCTTGAACTGGACTAGCCATACTTTTCCCCTCAAGATGATGAGTTTTCGAGGAGGTTCTTTTAGGCTTAATGCTAAAATCTCCCTCTATCCTTAGCCGCTCAAGGCGCTGGATTAAAAGATAAGGACAACTCATCCGTAAACCACCCTTAGGAATAAAATAGGAGTGATCAAATCATTCAATGACATAAAAGTGCCAACGATCGCGACCAAAGGAATCAAGTTGTTCAAAGGACATGAAAGTATAACAACCGTGGATTGTGAACAAAGTCATTTAGAGGAATGACCTGGGAGTAATTGTCATTCAGGACATGAGAGTATAACGACTATGATTGGAATAAAGGTAAATTGCATGGTAGGCTACTACCGTGAATAAGATAGTGTGAAAGTTGTGATCGAATCGCTCAGCTGACATAAAAGTATAACGATCGCGGATCGAAAGTAATCAAGTTGTTCGACATGAAAGTATAACAACAATGATTATAAACAAAGTCATTCAAGGAAATGACTCAGGGGTTAACCGAAGTCGCTCGACATAAGAGTATAACGACTATACTTGAATAGACATCGCATAGTAGGCCACTATTCGAGAGAGTTGATAGGGTGTATCACTTGGTTAGCCACTATCTTACATAAAGTCACCGTGACAAGAGAAGATATGGAAATGATCAGTCGCTCGACTGAGAGAAGTATAACGACCGCGGATCGAAAACAATCACATTGTTTAGTGGTAGACCACCGTGATCAACATGAAGACACATCATTCGATAAATCAAAATTAGGTGACGTACTGTTCACGGAATTGAAACATTGGCTCATCGCTGAGTAAGCCCATAAGGGATGACGAACATCATTCGTATGAATAACAAACGCCTGAGAATTAGAATATCACATCACTGGTAGGCCAAAGGTGGATATCGAAAGATAAAACATTGACTGGTGTCAATACTTAGAAACGATAAGATAATTGACTAGGGTAATATTTCTTCTAAACTTACCATTGATAGGCATCATGATTTTGTCGCCTTCTTGATTGGTTAGCGGTACGCCCATTCGAGTAGACCACTCCACTACTTAATGGTCCTTCCCATTTTGGTTCGAATTTCCTTTCTTTGGAATTCAAAATCATCAAGGCCGGATGAAGTACGTAGGTCGCTTTCCTTGAAAATAATGACATCGACTTTCTTGTCAAATGCTTTAGAATCGGTCCGTACAACTCGATATGCCGCTGAGCCTGTAGTCGCTTTTCATCCAAAGATTTCAAGTTCTTCATCGACGATTTTCTTCTACCGCCATTCCAGTTGTTTAATGCTACTCGTAGTGACGAATTTGAATCTCCATCCAGAAAATAGCTTCACAACCATAAACTAAAGCATACGGGTGGTACCCGCTGGTGTGCGAACCGTTGTACCGGAAGCCCACAAGCTTTGTCCCAACTTATCATCCCAATCCTTCTTATTTGAAGAGACCATCTTGGTGAGGATCTTGATGATCGCCTTATTAAAAGCTTCAAATTTTGTCCATTTGCCGCAGATAATAAGTCGTTGATGCTAAATTTCGATTCTAATTTATCACAGACCGCGAAAGCGCGGATCGACAAATTGTGGACCATTGTCGGACAACTGCCTGGCACACCATATCGGGTATATGACGGATGTTTGACAAATTTGATCACATCGAGTCTTGACCATTCTCAATGGAATAGCTTCCTACCATTTTGAGAAATAGTCGCTATCGCCAATATGAAACAGTTGTCCTTTGAAGAAGGTGGAGATATGGGACCAACAATATCCATTCCCCACGCTTCAAATGGCCGTGACGCAAGTTTCTTCAAGGTAAAAGTAGACTTGTTATTCATTGCTCGCTTGAACTTGTTTACAGCCTTCATTGCCTACAACAAAATTCAAACAAAAGAAATGCCTTTTAATTTAGGCGCATAATGAAAACAAAAATTTCAACTTCTTCCTTTTGTGAACAAACACGCAGGATCTCTATTTTACGATCCTCGCTATGCGGGTTCTTTGCCCGTCGACTTTTATTCGCCCGGGACCAATCAATTCGGATCCGTGGAAACCCGGTTCCGAACTACAGACGCGGAAGGGGCTCGTTTGCAGGAAACGACGCACTGGGATCACACTCACAAGGAGAGGATCGCCTTCGGGATCGTGACTCACTGAAGGAGAGGATCGCCGAGCGGTGAGATCTACTAGAGAAATCACACGACCAGAGTCAATTCGAAGTTCGCTACTCATGGGTTTGTAGACTCGCCGTGTCACGGGCGCTCGACTGCAAGGCCGACGGCTCGTGGATCTCGCGAGGGCTCTCTCAAGAATATCGAAAATCCATCTCCAAAAATCCCCCTCAAAATGAGCACCCCTTCACTATTTATAGGAAAACAAGAGGGAGAGAGGGGAGTTTTGGTCACGGACACCTTTGTGTCTCATGACACCAATGGTGCTTGCCGACCAAATGGTGTCCTACCACACCATTTAGGTCCGGCTGGACACCATTTGTGTCCGGCGGATACCATTTGGTGTCCGCCATTGGTTTGACACCAAACGGTGTCCGGTTTCGCCGGACGCCGCTTTGGCTTCTCGGGTTTGTTTTCGGACTTTTCCGCGACGCATTCCGATCTTTGTTGTCGCTGCGGTCCGTCCGCTGGTTTGCTTGATTGGTTTCATCCCGCCAACTAAGTGACGACGGTCGATGTTCAACCTGATTCGTTGACGCTCAACCGGACGATCTCATTGAAGCTTCGCTGTTGATTCATTCTATAACATAGCTCGTTGATTCACGCCTTTGCTGACCCACTTCATGAGTTCGGCTAGCTCGCTTACGCTGCTGCGGCGGGCCGGTTTGTCGAATGGATCGCCGTTGTCAACCCACCGCTACGAAGTCTTGCTCGGTATTGCCAAGCAATTTTTATGCCTACAGATATTCTCCAAAGCCGCCTCCGCCTCGCATTCTTTGGCGAACTGATGCTTTGACATGATGAGCCCTTCACCCTTCGGGACGGCTGCGGATGGGTCTTGTGAATGACCTTGGCGCTTGATCTCTCCACTCTTTCAGCCTTTCCAGTTGCTTTGTAGGATTGTCGAAGGTATTACGGTCAAGATTTTTGTCCGACCGCTGTCGGATCTTGACCGAAGTCGGTAGATAAATTCTTTTGAGATTGGCTCCAGATTTGATTCCTCCACCCTCTCGTGTTCTCCGCTTTGTAGGACACCGGGGTGTTATGTGCGCATTTATTGCTTGACCGCTGTTGGAATTTCGAATCAGTAGCTAATTGAGTTCATTTGTTGTTGACTCGTCTGGTGGATTGTCGCCCAACACCGAGATTCCTCCGCTGATCGGGAATTCTTCACCGCGACGCTAGTGGGCGCGGAACCATATAGGTTTTGCCTTCAATCGCAAATGCAACGCTGCTGATCGGGCGCATTTATCTTACGTGGATTCAACCGCTGATCGCTGAATTTTCAAATACGGCCGCTGGTTGGCATCGCATCAGATACTCCTCGCTGGAGTGTATTCATCCACTGCGGAAGGTATTCTTCCCGATTTGTTCCACCCTCAATTGCCGAAAGGGGAGTTCTTCCGTAGAACGCTGTTCGCGCCTATATAAGTCTTGCAAGGCACTTATTAACTTTTTCCACAAAGGAGGAAATTGAGATTATTGAGTTATCCTTAAGAATATGGTAGTATTCTCCGTGAACTTCTCTAAATTGGGAAATAGTTTATACTCATAATCCTAGTTGAGTAAGATTAGACGACGCTGCTGATTGGCTGCCGATCCAGACGATCGAAGTTATCCCTAAGAATATATTTTGTGAAAATACTCTTCCTGAACTTCTCAAAATTAGGAAACAGCTTATACCGTAATCCTAGTTGGAGTAGAGATTAGCACGCTGCTGACGTAAGTGCTTCTGGAATTCGTGAGGTGTTATCCCTTCTAATAAACCTTCATAGTCTTTCCTAATATAGCTAAGAACTAGGAGCTAATCAACTAATTGGATTTGCACCTGCTTTTGATATCCCAGATAAGGTTCCACTAGGACTCCTAATTAGGGGCTGGATTAGAGTCCTAATTAGAATCTTTTTGATTTTGGGGCCCCACTAGAATTCTACTTCTGCCAAATAGGAGTCCTTGTTCAAAGAGATTGGGTCCATAGGGGTTGTTATAAATACCCATAACCCTTTTTCGACCTAGGCCCCCTCGCGGTTCTCTTGTTTTCCTCTCGCTTCTCCGCCCCATCTCTTCTCCAACGAGGTATATGCACTTCTTTTTTCTTCTTTCTTTTTTTCTTAGGCAGGACGCTTTGACTGTGGAGGAGGGAGGATCGAGGCAAATAAGGGCTACTGGCCTGGCAAATTCTACCGGCCAAGACTCGAGGGTGGTCTGGGCCACGCAATACTGGGCCAGGCGCATTGCCATTTCTCGCTGGGTCGGCCTACAAATAAACGTATTTAACAATACCATTGGCGAGCGTTACAGGTTGCCGCTGCCATAAGCGTACGCTACCATGTCGTAGGCCAAGGCTTCGTTGGCCGATTTGCCCATCGGTGTCCATCTTCTTTCTTTTTTCTCGACACTTTATTTGTTGATTTTCAATTGTGTATTTGACTTTTCGTCGTGACTTTTGTACTCGATGTCGCCGGAAGATCACGCCGCCCGAGGAGCCGATCGCCCACTCCGCTGATGATGCCACCACCCTCATTCGGCCGGTGAGGTTTTCATGTTAAATTGCTCATTCACAACTTGTATTTATAAATTGCATGGCCTTGATTCCTCCTTCGTGGGGAACGACCATATAGCCTTGATTTCTTCCTTTGTGAGAATCGATGCTCGACAAATTTTGACTCCTCCTTTGTGAGGGTCGACGCTATATTTCGGCCGACGATGGGGAGCGCATTCGGCGACTACGATCGATGGATAGAATACGCCGCTATTTTATGTGACGGGTATATTATCGAATTCATCCGTAGTGTGTTCGGGATTGATCTTCCCATTATAAGGTCAGACTCTATCTCACTAATTTCGTGAGATGAATTCAACGCCTTATATATATGTTTGCCGGGTAACGACTCATTCCGATTTTATCTTTTCGCTTGAGTATCCTCTCGTGCGCTTCCTTCGCATGCAGCTGACGGACGCCGTGGGTGACCAGCTTCTCCTCCTCTGATGACCCCGCCATTCTTATTTCGCCCCAGTTTAGACCGGATATACCCGCCCGCGGAGGTGACCCAGTTGGTACTTGGGGGAAATTCTCGTATGTTGAGGTCGTTGATGACTGACGCGCCACTCGAGAAGATTACTGGTTCTTCTCACTTTGGGTAAGACGGACTATTTATTTGAGACTCCGTCGAGGACCCGGATACGACTTTCATTGAGAGTGAGCAATGGCTGCACAAGGATGATGGTGGATTCTTATATCTCCCTTGGGTTCCTCGGCACCGTTGTTTGACTGAGTTACGTCATCAGGGCGTCGCACGGAAAATGTCGTGGTGCCTGACAGAGGAGCGTGACAGCATTCATTGCGGGTTTATCACCCGCCGCCCCGGTTCACTCGTGAGGCCGAAGTTATCGGATCGCACTCCTGTATTGGGACTGACTCTCCGCCGTGATGAGCATTTCGCCACCGGGTCGACTTTGAAGAATCGCCTTGCCTTGTTGGGACGGGAGATGCCGGCATCTGGTCATAGATTCTTCGGCTGGGTTCATTCTGCAGATAAGCTTTGGTGGACTCGTCTGACTGGTCACGTTCTCGGCCGATGGGGCGAGGACCTTCGTGCCTGTGGTTTATATGCTGCAGTTCGTGCCACCATGTATGGGCTCCCGATCAGTACCAACCACTTCTTCGCTTTATCGGAGCTTTATGATCCTGATTCGAACACATTCTTAACCGGGCATGGCGAACTTGGACTGGCTTTGCACGAGATGCACCGGGTCTCAGGTTTGCCTATGGGAAGGATGCTCTATCAGGAATATTTCCCTTCTGGCCGTGAATTGGGCCGACTGAAGGCTACTTTGCCTGAGCGTTATGACACTCTGTGGGACCTCACGTGCCATTATCACATTGCTCTAGCACAGATAGAGCCGTCAGTAAAGAGGAAGTCGATTATAAGCCTGAAACAGTTCGCCAATTATTTGTTCAAACATCTGGAGAACGATTCTGATGAGCAGATTTGTGAGCTGGCTCCTTCTACCCCTTCAGAGGTTAATGAGTTGATTGAAAAGTCTGGCGCTAAGTCATATACCCCGAGTAGTACGGAGTATGGTTTTCCCAACAGGACCAAGTTCTCGACCTTCTTATGGCATGCAGAAAACGATCCGCCGATGACTCTCTTTAGCCGGCTTCCTCGCCATCGGGTTGAAGAAATGTGTGATGCCGTGTCACCTAGCGACGCTTTGCCGTTAGGAGGTACCTATCCCGCAGCTCACCGCTCATAAGAAGGAGCCGCTCTTCTTCCTGATGGTGGCTAACATTCATCGGGACTTCGCCAAATAGCCACCGCCTTTACTCAGAGGAAAAGCAAACCGTCAGTGAGATTCTCATGTCAAGGTGGAACCGCCAGACACCTACTTGATGGCCTGTTCGCCCTTCATCGACCTGACATGATGACAAAGCCGGCTTGCGATCCGGTCAGTCTCCTTTATCCAATCTTTAGAGAAATGTAATGGCAAGGGCGCCGGATTTTAGCGCACGGAAGTACCAAAATCCACAAGGGTTGGATCTTCAGAGGTGTTTTCCCTGCTTCTCCCCAAGACGGGAGCCTTTGATTGATGAGGAGAGACATAAAATGAACCTGACTTTACTTGACGCTGGTCGCTTTAATTGGTCACCAACATCCGACTGGTTATCTTATTTCGAAAGGAGAAACGAAAAGCTACATTGAGCCTTATTTCCTTCTCGCTTCGGGCCGCTAGTTCTGGCGACACTCAGCCTTTACGCTGGGAACCCAATCGAGCTCCGGACCGCAGCCGTTTGATCGATGGTGTCCCGGCTGGCGAGGATAGCTGGTTGTACCGATGCTAAGTTTAGCCTCCCGTGTACCGACGAAGTGGAGTCGATATATTTATACCGCAGCTTGGCTTTTGGCCGCCAGGAACTCGCTCGCGGAAGTCCCTTGACGAACCGGTCAAGAGGCTTCCCGAGCCGACACTCAGCCGCTCGTGAAGCCGCCGAGCCCGTATAGCTGCCGCCAGATTCGAATCGACAGTCCGATGGGGAAATTCACAGTTCCGCGGTCGATACTTCAGAGATGACCAGAGGAGATTGTAACTCATGAAGAGGACTCGTACTCTCTCCTTTACTCTTATTATTCCCCTCGAGTATCCTAGTCCGACTGACTATCTTTTCAGCGCATCGACGTGGATGCGGTCCGCCTCTATGATGGGGACAAACTCCGCAATGGAGTTCCTCTTAGCAAAGAGGCTTGTCCATAGATCTCGCCTCTCGCATCATTAACCCGATTCGACAAGCGAAGACTCCGCTGATGGGGTAATGTTTGGCTAACCCATAACCTTATGATTATCCCAGCTTTTATGAATTCACGATTTCCTCCTCGTGTGAGAATTTGGTGGGATGTCAATTCGATTTTCCCTTCCTCGACTTTGCGGCCCAGCCTTTGTGGAGCAAGTACTGAGCCATGGACTAGAGCCCTGAATACCAACATAGGACCGTGATTGGAAAATCCGTTCGCCTAACATTGGTATATTTTTACCCCGACAAAGACTTGCAAAGACACGAAATTTGTTTCCTCGCTAGCTCATCTATACTTCACACTCTTATGCCACTTTTTCGATGGAGGACTTCGAGGATTTGATGCGCTGATGACCCCGGACCCTCCTCCCGGGCGACATCGAGCTTGAGTTAGGAATTCCTAGGATATCGGCAGCATTCCTTTGAAGGTAAACTCCTCCTCGATAATCATAGGACTATTCAATTTTAAATAGTACGCCTATGATTGAAAATATCTCCCGCTTGATAACAGACTCGCCCCGTGACATTGAGGCTATTATTCCTCCAGAGTCGCCTTCCGCAACCGCTGATATGTCGACGGGTGTTGAGATACCGATTGAGATCTGTTGATGCGCCACCGACCGCCGCTTCGCTTCATTAGGGCAAGGAGCGGCTCTACGTGTATGATCCCTTCCGCCAATACTCATGTTGATTTTGTTTTGGGGGTTTTAACCCTTTTCTTCCTTTTCGCAGGTCTACCACTCTTCATGACTTAGTGAGAGCTTTGATGTCCGACGACGATCCATCTCGCTTATTATCCCGTGGAAATTCGCTCGCTCTTTTCCTATTTGGCCATAGTGGTAGACACACTTCGGCATCGTGCTTTCTTCGCGGGCCCACCATTCCTCGATCCTAGGGTAACCACGATACGAGAGGCGGGTTATTCAGAGTTGGCCCAGGCTATTGCCGATGACCTTGACCATTTGGAGGTTAAGCTCCAAGGTCCAGAAGATTTTGAGGCACCGCTTTCCTCATATGTGGAGACAGAGACAGAGGCTCGCCCGACAAATTGCTGATGCCCGTGTTTTACCGACTCAAGTTCGGGATGCGCCGAGACCAGTGCATCATTTGAGATCGCCGCCGAAGTTTCATCTTCCGTGACATTTTCAGCCTTGTGTCGCCGCCGGAGAAGCGAATAGTAGAGCTCAACAGAACTTCAAGCGCGAGGGAGAGTCCGATCATCTTGAAGCTAACGAAGGCCAACAAGGAGGAGACTCTTGCACCATGTCCCAGAAGCTTGAGTTCTCAAAGCAAGCCGGTCAAGTCGAGGAGGAGACCGCAAAGACCCTTAATAGCGCCGAGGAGACTTTCGGTCGCTTCAGAGGAACTCCAACAAGCTTTCCACAATAAAGTATCCGAAGAAGCAAAGAAATTTGTCGCTACAAATTTGATGTTTAGAGAATTTGTGTAACTTCACTTATCAATAAAACATATTTCCATCCTCTTTATGTTTTATTATGATTCTTTTATTTCGCCGTAAATAATTAACCATAATACTTATAGGATTTTTGGCAAACCCTCACCATCAACGGATTTGATTAGCCTTTACCAACTACCGCTTGAATGGGCTAGCGCCGGATTATCTAGATCCGGCCCAAGACGCGACGCTAGGCCGAAGAATGAAACTCTTCTAGACTTGTTGCTATGATATTGAATACATAGGCTTGGTACTTTTACGCAAGAGATCGTCCAACAACGCGAGGCGCTGGCTTAATCCCTTCTTAGGTTTCCGGATGAAGTACCCTTAACCTGACTGTCTTCTTTAATCTAAAAGACTAAACCGCAACGCGGTGAGGCGCTGACTTTAGGGTTGGCCAACCCCAGCCTTCAACGGGTTTGATGAGCCTTTACCAACTACCGCTTGAGTTGGGCTAGCATGTAGATTATCTAAACCGCTCTACACACAACGCTGTGCTAAAAGAATGAAACTCTCTTAGACTTAATGCTACGATGTTGAATACATAGGCTTCGCCTTTTATCACTGAATAGACTACCCTAAGAACGTAGGCTGGCTTTATCCCTTCTTAGGCTTCGATAAAATGCCCCAAGATGAATCTTGGTGTCTTTGACCGAGAGCGATCAACCGAATAAGATTGATTGAGGCGGAAAGGAAGAATGTATTCTATTTCCGCAGGGAGAGGAAGGAGGATCTTGTCTCCTATCTCCTGCAAGGGATGAACAAGAGAGGAAGGTTGTATTCTATCTCTTGCCGCTGGAGAGGAAGGTTTTGTGTCCTATCTCCAGTGAAATGTGGGAAAGGAAGAATGTGTTCTATTTCCTAAGGTGGAGAGGAAGGAGGATCTTGTCTCCTATCTCCGTCCCGAAAGGAAGGATTGTCCGCTTCCAAAGGAAGAAATTAAAAGTGGAATCTCCACTTCGAAATCTTGAAAGGCTAAACTAAGAGCTGATCTCCACTGGTGAATCTAAGACAAGAGAGGAAGATTTTGTATTCTATCTCTTGCCGTGGAGAGGAAGGTTTTGTGTCCTATCTCCGTGTGAAATGTGGGAAAGGAAGAATGTGTTCTATTTCCTAAGGTGGAGAGGAAGGAGGATCTTGTCTCCTATCTCCTGGTCCGAAAGGAAGGATTTTTGTCCTGCTTCCAAAGGAAAGAAACTAAAAGTGGAATCTCCACTTCGAGGATCTTGAAAGGCTAAACTAAGAGCGGATCTCCACGAGAATCTAAGACAAGAGAGGAAGAATGTATTCTATCTCTTGCTTCAAGAGGAAGGATGTGTCCTATCTCCAGTGAATGTGGGAAAGGAAGAATGTATTCTATTTCCGATGAGAAACTAAGAGTGGGTCTCCACTCGAGAATCTTGAAGGGTACGATAGCTTTCGCTTATAGGATTGCTAACCTAAATTTGAGTGGACCTCTCGCTCGGAGAGGAATCGAGAGGATTTGGCCGTGGTTGGACCGAGAGATTTTAGTGGGCCCACCACAATGAATTTGATCGGTGAGAGAATTTTGGAGGAAAACACAACAATTTAGGTTATCCTCAAGAAATGAGTGAAATATTCCCCGAGGAACTTCCCCGAATAATGGGTTATCCCAAGATACTAAGGGTAGTATTTCTTCAAGAACTTCCCATTTATCTAAGATTAATTGCCTGGCCGCCATTCTCGTGGTGATGAGGCGATATGTTCGCTTGAATAGACTGTGTCTATTACAAACGGTCCTTCCCATTTGGGTTCAAATTTACCTTTTTAGAGGTGAGGATTATCTACGCCGAGCAACAGGACGCAGATCTCCTCCTTGTTCTCTCTCTCGAACTTTCTTGAAAGCCCTCGACATCCTCGCTTGATAGAACTCACGCGCCGTTGAGCCTCCAGCGCTCATCTAACATCTCAAGCTCTTCGAGACGCTTTCGATGTTGTTCTTCTACCGCCATCTCTGAAAGGGCGATGCTAAGAGACGAATCGATTTCCAACGGGAGAATTGCTTCACACCCGTGAGACCGTAGAGTACGGGTAGCTCCTCGCATGACGTGACTGCCAGCGATATGCCCGTGAGTGCTCCTCCGAAGCTTATCGCCCCAGCCTCGCTTGTTATTCTTCACAAGCTTCACAAAATCTTGATAATTGTTTGTTGAACGCCTAATCCATTTGCCGCCGGATTATAGGCAGCCGACGACATCTTGTATCTTGAATTTCTCGCAAAACCCGATGAAGGAATTGCCGATGAATTGGGACCGCTGTCATGCACGATCCGCTTGGGACACCATGTCGATAGATGACATGGTGTTTGATAAATTTAATGACTATCGCCTTTTACTTCTTTTAGCGATTGCTTCGTTTCACTTGGAGAAGTAGTCGGTGATCGCTAGAATAAACCGATCTCCCTTAACCGATGGCGAAAATGGGACCCACAACGCCCATCCCCATGTCTCAATGGCCGATGTGGCCGAAGGATGCAACCGCCAGAGGCCGATGCATATAATTTGCGCGGAATTTGACACGCTGGGCATTTCCAGCCGCATCAATCAAGGCCATTAATCATCGGCTAAAAGTAGCCCATTCTCCTCGATTCGATCAGAGCTTGGGACCAGCTGGTGTGCACATTCACCTTCGTGCTTCCGGGACCTCTTCTCTTTGTTTGAAAGGCATCGGAGTAAAGACCATCGCACTTCCATATAACATCCGGGTTTCCGGTCATAAAAGAATCTTGAGCTTCGATTGACTCTCTTCCTCACGCCTTCCCGCGAATACCATGTAAGACGAATCGATGATAGGAAAGCCAATCTCTGGCTCCAACTTGGTTTGGGTTGTATGTACTCTTTGGTAACTACCCTTTATCTTCTTGTACCTCATCATATATGGTACGAAGAGTTGGTGAGTCCCGACCGTAACTAGTTGCTCTGGCCTCTAAGGTTGTGCTAGCACGACATTAACGCCGCCAAGCATCCGATGAGCGCTGGAGCGCTGGATATATTCGATGAAGAATTCTTCAATGAGTCCGCTTATTTCAATAGCTATCGATGATAGGGATTAGATCCGATTGACTTCAGAGTCTCCTGACCGCTCTTAACTATCGCCAGAATCGCCAGACGCCTTCGAGATATTCTACCCAAACTCTTTGGGAAACTAAGTCCGATAAGTAGCGCTGTATTCGCTACATTATTGGAACAAGGTTCTGAGTGAATAAGCACGGGCATGACATGATTCCGGAAATCAAGACAACTCCGACTCAAATGGAGATTTAGAACATCCGGGGCACTTGCCACATTGGTGGCTCGAGAAGCTCCATCAAAATACACGCCATATTTGTTGGTGCGATGTAGTGTTGACCGAACTTCATCCGAAGATCATCATATAGCTCAACCGCATCCGCTGTTCGGGCCGGGTACCAAGAGATCGCAAATCGCTTGTCCTTTGACCGACTTCGTTGTTTGAAGTGCAAGTCATATGGGACAAAAGCAAAGCCCATTTCGCCAAACGCCAACTCATTGAGGCCGGCCGGTCATAAATATTCGACCGGATTTACGCTAGAGATAACATAAATCGCCCGTCCGACTAAATAGTGTCGATTTTCCAATCGCTAACACTAATGCAAGGCATCGCCACCATTGGATATCGACTCACCACTAATGTGTTCTGCCAATACATCGCCTGCTCGCGGACCGGGCCGCCGCCCCGCAAGTAAAGCTTTAACGAGTGATCCGCTGCCTTGACGTAGATCAGAACGTTTTCCATCAGGTGCAACAAGAACAGAGGTTTAGCGAGATACGATTTGATCTCTTCAAACGCTTCGGCAGGCCATCCCAAATAAACACACGCCTTCTTGTTTAACTTAGAAAATGGTTGGCACTTCCGCATAGGTTCGATATGAACCGCCGGATGTACCAATCGCCTTTGTAACCCCTCGAAGTTCTCTGCATTTTGGAGGTTGCAACTCTTGAATTGCCTTCACTTTGTCGATCGACGTGGATTCCTTTGTCGCGACGACAAAGCCGCGGAACTTGCCACCGACATTAAGGTGGTTCATCTTTAGTTGATGAGTCCGCATGAGCTCAAATACGGCCTAAGATCTTTAATGTGATCTCCTCTCACACGCTTTTACGACTAAGTCGCCGACGAGCATTCGACCGCTTTCCCGAGATAACTCGAAAATCTTAGTCATTGCTCACGATATGTACCGCATTTTGAGGCCGAACGCATGACCGTAGCAATATATACCGATAGGCGCTCAATGTCAGTGCCGCATCATCGGGTGCATCTTGATTTGATTGTAACCCGAGAAACCATCCATGAACGACATTCTTCAAATCCACACGGTTGTCGACTATGACATCGCTGATTGGAAGAGGAAAGTCATCTTTCGCAAGCAGTTGTTCAGTTCTCAGAGTCGCATACGCATCCTAATCGAACCATTCTTCTTCATGATCGACTATATTCGCCACCCAACTGATGTTGAATTTCCTCGATGAATCCCGATTCTATGAGTTTCTTTACTTCCAACGATTGCTTGCAATATTTGTGGATCTAAACCGCTTTTGCATTGCTTGACGGGTTTGACATCCACTTTGATGTTGAGGTGATGAGTCGCCACGCTAGGGTCGAGTCCCCGCATGTCCTCATAGCTCCAAGCAAACACGCCGATGTATTCCCCGACAGGGCAATCCGCCTCTTCCTTCTTCTCGAGGGAAGACTATTACCGACGCTATGAGCTTAGGACGCTCCTCGCCACCCATGTTAACTTGGACTACCTCGCCCTTAGTGGGGGTTCTTTGTTCAACCTATCCCCAAACCGCCTCTCGAAGTTGATGGATCCATGGGTCTTCCCATGTTGGCATTTCTTCATCATTCTCCATAGTAGCAGTGATCGATCGAGCCATATTTGACATCAAAGCTTTGAAAGCTTCTCCGAGGCTAGTGTCGTAATCCCAAACCAAGAATCGACGAAAAGCATTCTTCATCGTAAATGGTCGCCGATCATCCACGCAGCATTCATCTTCTCGAGGAGGATTTATATCCCAACTCGCCTAAATGCGTAGTAGTTATCCGGCTTCCTTTGGGACATATGCCGCTTAGGAGGGATTCGAGGACCTCGTCCAAACATAGACCTTCCTTGTGTCAAGTCGCACTTCCCACTTCTTCATGATACCCAGTTTCTCGACTATATCCGAATGTGTGGAGGATAGGCCTTGTCATCTTCATCTTCTTCTAAGAAATGATTCGACGCTGGAACCGTGATCTCCTTTTCCGTGAAACCAAGTCTTTTTCAATACTTGATCTTCGCGGATGACGAAAGTGTTGTCCCAAAGGAGTCTTGAAATTGCTTTTGTAAAGCAAGATGACCGAAGTAGATGCAACTCGATTGTTATATAAACCTCGCTATCGCATCATTCAAAGACAGAGGGTACTCTAAATCGCCATTTATTGATTCATCTAATTTGCCACCATAATGTTCATCCGACGATTCTTCATCGCCAAGATTGATTACAAGGTACAATGTTATTTAAAACAAATCCTCCGCTATAATCAAGCCCTTCGAATCGCCTTCTTCACATTGTCCGTGCCTTTGGGCCGATGATCAGCTGACTCATTACCGTAGCGAGGGAATCGCGAAATAATTCTCCATCCCCTTAAACGGCTGTTTGTCCGCCACCACCGCCTCCTCATTATTTGTGTCTACATACTGAGACATCGATGAAGAGTGGATGGGACTATAACGCTATTGTGAATCCGTATCAATCCAACAATAAGTTATAGGAAGTCTCACAATAACATAGCAGTGACTGACTTCAAGTCCCCATTTGACATTTAATCCGATTTTACCAAGTGGGCGGACCCACCGGGTGTTAAATCAGAAATCACGACGCGCCCATCGCAGGGATTCCAAGATGATACATGAGCGCAAGGGCATGATGCTCATGCCGAACCCGGATCGACTGGATCCGCTTGACTTCGCTAGAACCAATATACCCGTGAAGTATAGCGCCTATCGTGTTTGAATTCTTGGTCCGCATATCCTCCTTTGTAAAGGTGATACAGTAAGTGTTTAGTCGCAAGGTTGCATTGTTGGGCCGATTCTTCCGACTTGGCTTGATCTCGAAAGTGAGAAACACCTCGAGTCGCCGTGAGCTTCTTGTAGAGCTTCCTGTTTCTTTGATAATCGGAGCAACTCAGAAGAGTTATCCCGCCGATGTTTGCCAACCGGGCCATGACATCAAAGCGTATGGAGAGCCGATGTCTTCGCCTATCCTCACACGGGCCATTGAATCGACCGCTTCGGAATTGAGCTTCCCGACCAGAGGTTGTTTCTCCTTTGCTTCGCCGCTTTTGGCAGCCGCCTGTTGTTGCCCTTCTCACGAGTGAGAGGATTCGTGGCCACCCCGCCTGAGCAATCTTTTCGCTTTGATCTGGGGTCTCCTGATATTTGTAGCCGTGATTCGCGGTCCACCTTGTGGCAAAGACTTCATCATCCTTCTCCGAATTGCCAAGCAACATGGCATAGTTTGCCTTTTCCCTTAGACTCCTTTTTGGCCGAGGATGTAGTCCACGATCGCCTTCGAAAGCAAGTCGTGGTGGACCCAAAAGATTTCTCCGCTTGCGTCGGTAAGCGACGAGCCCCTTCACGCTGTCCGTGAGGATCTTCATTCACCATCTTCATTCCTACCTTCACAATTGGGGTTGGTTGAAACCAATCCAAAGGAACTGATCCGGTTTATAGAGATCGTGATTCGCCCACCTTCTTCTTTTAGAAGGTTTTGGAGTGATGACTCCAACATCGATCAAGGCTTGAATCTTATCTCCGAGATGGTAGCGTAACTTTGTAGGATGATGTACCGCCTGCGGTAGGCACAAGATTTAGGATTCAGAACCCCGCTTTGCCTCTTGGTTTACAATTGGGGCAACGGATTTTGTTATTTTCCGTAAGGTACTTGAAAATGCCCGGACTTCCTCATCTTTGAACGGAGTCTGGGGAATCTCGAACCGTGGTTTTGATTCTCGAAGTTTGCTCGGCGCCATTGAGGCCGCGATTGCTGGCGCGACGCCAGCGACCGCTTGTTGTTGCAGCCAACGCTTGATTAGCTGCCATGACTTTGCCGGCGCTTTTACCTTTCGCTGGCAATGTACCCGCTTGTTCGTTCGCCGCCGCCGGCCTCTTCGCTTCTTTTAAGGAACCTTTCAGCTTGTTTCCACGAACTTTCAAGTCCTTCCATCGCTACGATGGTGCCGCCCCCATTGCTTCGAAAGCACGCCTATCGACAAATTACTATGGCAGGTCCGAGGATGAACTCTCTCGCTATCGGATCTCGCAGCTCATCGCCTTGTTACGGATCGCTGAAAAGTATCCACCGCTTTCCATTCTTCTCGCTTCGCCGGTAATGTTCCAATGGATACCTCGGTATCGCCATCAAAGAAGGAGAGAAACAAGGACTCCATATCGCCCTACCGCTGATGCTCCCCGCTTAAGACGCGGTACCAATCAAAGGCAGCCAATGCGGGTGCCAACGAATGACCGAACCATCGTGGGCTCATTGCCGTAAATAACCCAGGTGCATTTGAAGTAAATCAAGTGTTGGCCGGGGAACCCTTATCACAAACGGTGTAAAGTTTATTAAGTTAAACTTTGAAGGGTATGGGATTGATTCCCACCCTCGTATGGGCAAGGGATACCCGCTCTTCACCTTTTGGGCGAAATCAACGAAGTTAATTTTGCTTTCGAGGTCTTTAATCTTCGCTCTCATGAGAAACAGCCAGCTGCGGTTCGTGAGGGTTATCATCTTCGTGCTTCCTCCCGATCCGAAGTCAGCCGCCATCTTGATCAACGCCGATGTGTTGACTTGATTCTCCGATGCTTTGTTAAGGCTTGACTGCTGGTCATGCATTTCTCTCATCCCTGCATGGCCAACTCCATCTCTAGTTTGAAGTTTTCCGTTGTTTATTCAACGCTTCATCCAAAGATCTTGGCCACCTGATTCATCGATCATAAGCGCTGGCTGTCCATCACTAGAAGTGATTGTCTGGATGCCATTGCCGATCCAAATACCGATACTTCATCCTCTCAAGGTAGCCCCTCAAGAGCTTATCGAATTGACCGCCGAATAGTCCCGACCGCAAACGAAGTTAACCTAGATGCCGAATAGCCTTTGACGATGGTTCTTTGCCGCCATATTATTAGTGACCTCTCGCACCATTTTCTGACGCCATCCTTCGGAATCTCCTTGACCTAGGTTTTGGCGTTGTTGGTGCTAAGTCTCAAAGACCGTGACTCTTTCTCGAGTTCCTCGACAACAATTACACTTGAGTACCGCCTTGATGAGCTTGGAGCACAAGCATGATCGCGATCAATTTAGGGGAATCCCTTCGAGATTTTCTCGTACTCCTTGCACGGTAGTACGTACTGGTGTGTGTACCGGAGCAATCCGCCGTAGGGTTGGTGTGATCTCGTATAACGCCGCTGCCATCGACGACAGCCGCCTCCTTCCGAGAATGGTCAAACTACCGAAGTAACTCGCTTGACTTCCGCTTATGTGAGCATGAAGTTTCGTGGGGACTCTGACTTCATTTTAATCCTATGCAAAGTCAGAGGAATCTTCTTTGTCTTTGTGGGTGCTACCCTCAGATAGGAGTGACCGCGATTCCTTTAGCGGACCCAGCGATCCTTGATGGTAAGCCCGCCGGTCGCGACAGAGTTGGCTTCACGGAGTTCAAGCGCGACGACGGAGGTAACTTTGGCCAACACCACCTTTTGTTGAGGTGCTCACAATTTCGATTTGAGCACGTGAATTGGCCCGCCGCGAGCTATGCTTGATGCCGGGTTCGTCGGAGTTGAAGCTTCGACGACTTGGGTTTCCAAACTAACCGATTTGTTGACGACTTCTTGGCAGCTCTTCTTCAACTTATGGGCTTGTTGCACCAAAGCCTTGCTTGCGCCGAGGAGGCGCTGGCGTCGGATACGCCCCTCGCTGCGAACGGTTCCGCTTTGACTGGACCCATTCATTTGTCGCCACTGTAGGAGTGGGCTACAATCTCGACTTCAACCTTCGAGCTAACCTCGATCTTAGATCCGCCCCATAGCTTAACCCCATCCATTGATTCTTTCGCCGGGCGCTTGTTTTGCCGCGCTGACGCCGCCTCCGACTCTCTTCGAGAGAGTCACAACGCCATTGGCGGAATCGACTCCGCAGAGATAGGGTTCTCAAGATTTGGCCGCTGTTAGCCGAGAACCACCGCCGCCTGTAGTCCCCGGATACGTGGTGGTGGATTTTCTCGGCCCGCGATCCGAGGCCGATTGGGTCTTCCTTGCAATGGAGACCATCTTGGACTTATGGGGAATTGATCTCGACGAGGAAGAGAGGTACTCGATTCTTTTGGTCGAACTCAACTCGACTCCTCAATGACCGGATCGGAATTATGACACGACGCTTCTTTGTTGAAGCCGCTTCCCACCGGTCGCCAGCCTTGTTCATGCAAAAGTAGACTTGTTATTCATTGCTCGCTTGAACTTGTTTACAGCTTCGCGGCCTACAACAAAATTCAAAAACAAAAGAAATGCCTTTTATTTTAGGGCGCATAATGAAAACAAAATTACAACTTCTTCCTCTTTGTGAACAAACACGAGGATCTCTATTTTACCGATCCTCGCTGCGCGGGTTCTTTGCCCGTACGGGACTTTTATTCGTCCGCGGACCACCGCAAGCAATTCGATCCGTGGAAACCCGTTCGAACTACAGACGGAAGGGGCTCTTTCACAAGGAAACGACGCACTGAGGGGATCACACTCACGGCGAGAGGATCGCCTTCGATCGCACTCACGGCGAGAGGATCGCCGAGCGGTGAGATCTACTAGGAGAAATCACAGCCTGACCAGAGTCAATTCGAAGTTCGCATTCTCGCGTTTGTAGATCCGTCGGCCGGGCCGCTCGGATCGGTAAGGCCGACGGCTCGTGGATCTCAGGCGAGCTCTCTCAAGAATATCGAAAATCCAATCTCCAAAAATCCCTCAGTAAATGAGCACCCCTTCACTATTTATAGGAAAACAAGAGGGAGAGAGGGGGAGTTTTTGGCCTACGACACCTTTTGTGTCCCGGCGACACCAATGGTGTCCGCCTACGGACACCAAATGGTGTCCCACGGACACCATTTCGTCCGGGCGACACCTATGGTGTCCGGGCGACACCTATGGTGTCCGGCCTGACCGACACCATTTGTGTCCGGCGGACACCATTTGCGTCCGCCATCGTCGACACCAAACGGTGTCCGGGTTTCCGGACCGCTTTGGCTTTCTGCTTGGTTTTCGACTTTTCCGCGACGCCCATTTCGATTTTGTTGTCGCTGCTCTAAGTCCGCTTGGTTCGCTTGATTGGTTTCATCCCGCCAACGGTTTAAGTGACGATCGGTCGATGTTCAACCGATCTCGTTGACGCTCGAACTGACGATCTCGCTGAAGCTTCGCTTTGTTGATTCATTCTATAACATCGAGCTCGTTGATTCGTGACGCCTTTGCCGTAATCCACTTCATGAGTTCATACCGCTTTACGCTGCTATGCGGCCGGTTTGTCGAATGGATCGCCGGTTGTCAACCCACCGCTACGAAGTCTTGCCTCGTATTGCCAAGCAATTTTTATGCCTACAGCATGTAGGATGCGCGTTCCTGGTTGGTGAAGGTAATTAGCATGTATTTGGTATGCATGGCATCGCTAGCGGAGCCACAAAGATCCCTTACCATTGTCGGCCAATAATAACCGAAGCCCACGCATCCCATAATTGGTCCGGCCGGTGTGCTCCACAAACACCGCTATGAGCTTTTCAAGACTTGCTCGCCTTTAGTTGACAAACATCGCAAAGAACTCCATCATATGCCCTTCTATATAAAGTCTCAGAAGTTGGGAATCATAGTAAAATCTTGATGCTCGCTCGACGCATTGATTCCTCTTTCTTTTATGTCTTCGGTATCCCATGCAAGACATAATCGATGATCGGAACCGCCTGCGTGCTTCAAATGACTTAGGTTCGCTTTCGACCGCTGAATCAAGCAACCATATTTCGGCCAAATAGTTGCCGACCAGGACACATTAACCTCGCCGAGTAGCATTCTCGCTGGCTAGCGAGACATGTAGAGACGCCGCGATCTAAGTATTTTGCAAACGGGTACATGATCAATGTAAAAGCTTTCAAAGGAGTCACTAAAGCTATGGGTACCGCATGATGAGGATAAGGTCCTCGCCCACTTCATACTTCTTAGTTGCTTAACGATTAGTCGTGAATCCCAAATGCTTCAAGATGTTTCACACCTATATGTTTGGCTATGTCGAGACCAATCAATAACGCGATTCTGCTACGCTATTGGTACATGACTGAGAAGAATACTACCGTGGGTATCAATGGTTTTGGGGAGATATCAATACTACCCCACTCGCCACAACGGTCGGCTATGGTCGCGTCTGGGCCAAAGAACAACCGCCATACCTGCTCCTTAGAGACCGATTAGCTTCATAAGGTTCATCGTGCATGTCTTGATATAATTCGACTTTCCTTTTAATGGGTGGTTAGCCATAAGATCACACACAATTTTGACCCTTCATCAATTCTCGAGGTTTGAAGTGAATGTCGATCGTAGATAATAACAATGCCCATCTAGCCATTCGACCATTCAACGTGCCAGCCGGGTCATGAATACCCGTGATAGGGTCAATTTTGATATGACATGTATAGTCTGCCCCACGAGATAGTGCCGCGATCTTTTGATGGCGAAGACCAAAGCCAAACATTCCTTCAATGGGAGGATATCGATATTCGCCCCGAGCAGGCCCTACCGAGGTAGACCACTGCTCGCGGGCCATTGTCATCGCCCCCGTTAAAGACTCGCTAACGATAATACTGTGAGGCTGATGTAAATCGAAGGGCTTTCCGATTTAGGTGCAACTAACACGGGGATTAGAAAGATATATCTTGATCTTCAATGCCTTCCGCAATCTTCATCCCAAACTTAACGATACACCTTCTTCATGAGCTTCAAAATGGTTGACATTTCCGATAAATTGGAAATGAATCTAATGTAAGCCAAACGCCCTGGAGACCATGGCTCCCTAAGGCCTAGGAGGTGGAAGTTCTTGGATAGCTTTGATCTTGTCCGGGTCGAGACGATACCATCCTCCAGACTACTTAACCCAGAAACTTGCCACTAGACATCCCCGTAAAAGACTTGGTTGGGTCATCTTCAACCGATGTGCCCGCATATCTCAATGTTGTCTTCAAGTCATGCAAGTGATTACCTTTGTGACGACTCTTAACTACTAAATCGTTTTTAACATCTCCATCGCTGTGAAATATTTTCGAAAATAGTGGTCATGGCACGCTAGTATGTAGCCCCCGCTTTTCGCCGAAAAGGCATAATCAGATAACAAGATATTCCGCATTTGCAGTTCGAAAGCGGTGTGCTTTTCGCCATCGATGCATTTTGATCTGATTGTACCCCGAGAAGCCATCCATAAAGACATCCTCTCGAATCCACATGTTGTCATGATAATGTCCCAGAATCTGTGAGGGAAATCGCTCTGACATGCCGCGATTTACGCCTTGTTAATCAACGCATCTGGCCGGATCTCGCTTCGCTTTACCACGGTACTATATTTGCTACCCGCCGATGTCAGACTTCCTGATGAAACCCGCTCTTGATCACTTCTCGATTTCTTTCGATGGCTTTCATGACCGAGGGGAAAATCGCTTGTTGTTGTTTAACAGTTTAGCTCCCCGGCTTTAATGTTAAGGCGTATGTACATGGCCACTTGAGGGTCTAAACCCTAAGATATCTTCTTCATAACTCCATGCTAAGACATCGATATATTCTCCCGCACTCAAAGCCATAAGGCTCTCCTCTTTCTTCACCACCAAACTATCGCTATGAATATGGGTTTTGATTAGATTCTGCCCCCATATTTATTTGGATTATTTTGTCATCGGGCAGTTCTCGTTGTTCAAAACGATATTCCCATTGCATTCCCAAATTGCTGGACTCATGGATCTTCCAATAGCGGTAAGAGATCATCTTTGGATCTCTATTGATCACCAGATCATATTGACCATCAAGGACTTAAATTCATGTCCTATACCGACGCCGTAATCCCAGTTGTTTCAGTAAGATGAGTGATCCGGACTCACCATAACATGCCATGAGTAACGCGCGGCCATTCATCCCAACCCTTTACGAAGTTTTATGATAGTAATCATCGCCGCCTATAGCAGATCGGACTGCTTTGATACCTTTTCCGTGAAGTTTAGCCCTTCTCTGGAAGGAAGTCATATCCCATTTTCTTCATCATGGTTGTTGGCCGCGTGAAATATGAAAATTGGGGTTCTTTTTCTTTTGCTTAAATTCCACCTCGCCTGTAATGGTTTGTTGACTCTTCCAAAGATAATGTCTCTTCTCACCATTATTCGGACGGATCACAAAACCGCCAGAAGAATTAAAGTGCCTTTGAGTTGTCATAAATGACGATCGAATGGGTACGCAATGCGTTCAAAGATACAACCGCGGGAAATTCTCACATCAGTCGCATGACTTTTAACACTCTAAGACGCGTTTTCAAATCATAATTTTCATTAAAATCACTATGTCGTCATCGATCATTCGTGACCGATTACAAAGGGTTTTACATCATTGAAAACAACACCTTGTTCGACTCTATGTCAGCTTTCACTGCCATAGTCTCGATCCGTGGTTCATCGGTTTGGCCTTCCTCAAGGTAGTGGATGCGTAATCCGAAAGTAATTCTCCACACCTTTGAATGGTTGCTCTTCCACACAATGTTTTAACCATCCCTTCTTCATCTACATACTTCATGCATTGATGCAACGATGGACGCATCAAATTTTCATGGATCCGTGGTCGCACTCCAAGAGCAAATTGTAAGATGTATCCGCCGATGACATAGCAAAACATCTCGGCTCTCAAGTCTCCTATTTGGCATTTGAGTTTGATCTTGCCCAAGGACCAGAATTTATAGTATTGAAGCCAGATGGTAGTCCCTGTGGCTAACCGTGCAAAATGGATCCCAAGATGTTGTATAATTCTCAATGGGATGATACTCAATGCAGACCGGTCAACCTGAGTTTCCTATTGATTCTGGACATCCGATATAGCCATGAAGTACAACGCCTATCGCTTTTAGTCTTCTACCGTGGCGTCCTCCGATGAAAAGTAATGCAAGGTAATTGGCCCTTTGAAGACATGATGACATCGGGCACAAACTTCGTTGTCCTTTCGGGAAATGAGCGAGGAACGCTTCATTATCCGGCCGCGCCGCGAAAGCCGTAGATTGAGAGAAGCAAGAGCTCAAATAAAGTACCTCGCCGGATGTTGAGAGTTGGGCTAACATCGCCGAACCGAAAGGAGCCTTCGCTTCGTGCATGTCTTTCCCCGAAGCTGTTGTAGCGATCTCCTTGTCTTGGACCCACCAACTGCCCTTTTGTTACTACATCGGGCGCTACTCTGGCACTCAGGAACTCTTTTCCAAACGGGCCGGTGGCACGGGCGGGCCGGGCGGTTTGTTGCCGCAGAGTCATTGACTCGCCTTCTTTCCGTACAGAGGCGCATAAGACTTCCTTTCGACTTTGAAGAAGTCCATTGTTCATCCGATAACAAGTCGATGAACTCCATTAATTTCGCTTTTCGGGCGTAAGGGACCACATTGTGCTTCCCGCTGAGATCAAAGTTCACAACTTTTGCTCTGATGGATCGGCTAATCGCCCTCGCACTTGGAATTCTCGCGAATCGCCAAATTGAGGGGCTTACCATGTTTGCGCATTAATCTTCTTTTGATCCTCTCTCGTAGGTCATAACACTCGCTTCTAGCAAGACCTCGATCTTGTCCTTCAATATATAACATGAGCCGTTGGATGGTGTACCATTCATGGTACATGCGATTTTGATCATCCGCCCTTGAAGCTTCCTCCCGCTTTATTTCCTAAGCGGATCTTGTTCATTTTAAGTAAAGTTTTGAGGATTGGGATAACCTGTCATCCTTAAAATCATACTTTTCCGAGGGAGGACGGCGATCGTAAACGCTTTGATTTCCATGAAGGATCTTGAAGTAGGTTGGGCTTCCACAGCCTAAAGTCTCCTTCCCTTCGATTGCTTTTGAGGAGTAAAATTATTCTCGTTACCCCTTTTTAGGATCTAGAGTCCCGAGTTCTTCCTCGCTCGATCCTCTTAATCATGTTTTCAACTTGTTCGCCTTTGCTCACCAATTCTTTCCAAGAGTATGCCTCAACCGCACCCATCTTAGAAATATGTTGATCGAGAGGTTGGCTCGCGACATCCCGATGAATGTCGCCTCGGAGGCCCGGGTCCCGGAGTGCAAAGAGATTCGAATCGCTTGACGAACGCGGCCGACAGCACTCGCCTTTTTGCTTCGACCAGCAAGAGTGGCCATAGACACCTCGTCATATCAAAATCGGGCCATAAAGAGTCTTTGCATCTTTCCAAGAGTTGATAGAACTGTGCTCTAACCTTCGGAACCACTCGGCTTAATTTTAAGAGTACTAATGAATAATCGGGTCATAATAGGATCATTCGCTATATGCCCGGGTTTGCTTGAAGTAGTAGATGTGCCAGGACGAGAACTTTTTCCACGAACGCACCATTAAGCGGCTTGAATTTCGGAGGATAAGGACATCGCCCCATTCTATAGGATATGGCCTCACCCAATTCTCCTTAGATTGTCCTTGGAGTTTCGTGAGCATCCAACCGCTTTTGGAAATCCCGCAACACATGATCTTGCTCTTTGTAACGCTGGTTCGATTCTCGCTTCAAATGACATCGAATGGACATCGCGGATTCTCGTAGTCTTCTTTGCTTCGATTTGGATCCTCCTTCGCTCCATCTTTTTCTTGCCCACAAGTTCTCCATCATCATCTCCGCCGATAGATTCTTGTTGTGCAAGAATAGTAGCTTGTTGCTTCTATTCTTCGTGGTCATCTCTTCCTCTCGCTCGGCCATGAGGACACCGCCCGGTCACCAAAATCGCTTGTTCGGTTGAGACGTAGCAATGCCGAGTTCTCATTTTCTTCGAAGTACCCCTGACCAATTGGCTATAGTCAAACGGGATTGACGCCCGCACGTAAGATCGGTGCCTTGGCTATTGATTAACGCACTCGTAACCCGGGAATATTCGGTCGACGACCGGACTTCCTCTGGGGTCTTGCTCCCGCCTCTCCCAACCATGTTGATAGTCACTCCATGACCATCGCGGCTGCTCGCTTTTATGGTGGAATCGCTTTCGCCGGTTGACGGATCGACAACCGCCAAAACCGAAAGATGCGCCGATGAACATTGCCGCATCGCCGGAATAAGCTTCTCACAAAGAACAATGAGATTGCATATGACTAGCATCACGCTTTAAGTGAGGTAATTCACGAGATCAATAGTGGGTGTACCCCCAATTGATTCGGAAGACGAGCCTCATATGAGAGAGGCTTCCGGATTGAGTTTCGGGCGAACCGCAGGTTGCCATTTCCTTTGATTTTGACGGCAGGTTCGCTGCTCTCACGAGGTTCGGCCCCGCCTAGAGGAGACCTCATATGGCTAAGCTCATTGTTTGGACGAGGTTCATCCCTTTAAAGGGGACCTCATGTTGCCGGGCGAGGTTCGCCATTCAAACGAGGTTCGCCATTCAAGGGGACCTCACATAGGCTAGGAGCCCACTTGGACGCAGGCTCGCTCCTTTTGAGGGGACCTCGCCAGGCTTAGGTTCGCCCGCCATGGAGCAATGCAGGTTCGCCACTTGGACTCCGCAGACGAGGTTCGCCACTTGACCAGGCAGCACGAGGTTCGCCACTTGGACTAGGCTCAGCCAGAGCGACGTTCGCCTTGTAGACGAGGTTCGCAGTTAGGGCATCTTTCGCCTTGTTTTGAATGAACCCCAGATGATGACGCAGGTTCGCTTATTTCTTCTCGACGATAGTGGAATCCGTCCAACGAGACCAAAGCTCGAGCACGCCGGGCGAGCTTGGTTCTCACGACGCTGTCCGGCATCGCCTGAGTGGACCATTAGAAGGTCCGTCTTCTCACGCGTAACGAGGCTCGCTAAGCCAAAACTTGGCTAACATCATCCGAAGTGGACTTGGATTGCTTAACAACCCATTTTAGCCCATGGTTGACTTTTGAAGCCTTGTCTTTGAGAGACAGGTCGATTGTCGAGGTTCACTCGAATTCTGCGGCTGAAGTCTCATACGACTTCGGCATCTTTTCACCAGATGCCCTGAGGTCGGAATTTTCGATTTTATTACTTTGATCAAATTCGATGACCAAGGTTTGAACCTCGGTTCCAACCGCAACCTTGTCTAATTGCGCCACACCACCAGCCGGAATGAACGGCAAGGTTCCCACTGCGGGTCGCCATCTTCCGAGAGTCAAAAAATTTGTTTGATTGACTTTGAGAAAAAGATTACAATCACACTCGACATGAGGAAGAGGAGGTTGATTTGACTCTTCGTATGGGTTCTTGGTGGCTTAAAGAAGGCTTCACTCAATGCTCACGAGAGATCCGCTCAAGGATCGACAAGGTTGTTGATGATTGATGAGGAACTCAATCTCCCGCCACAGTGCCGGGTTTCCAAAAGTTCAAAAGTCCCTTCCTAATAGCCGCCACGGCTATTTATTGGGCTTTAAGCATGTAACCATCATGCTAAAATTGTGGAGACGCGGGTTAGTGGGTATAACTCGATGCCCACCATTTAACCACGCGGTTATCGTGGCTTTAGTGGCCTTCGCGGGTCGTTGGCTTTGCTGCTATGGCGAAGCCGAAGCCGTTAAATGACGAGCGCTCTTCATTGATCGGCTGAACCGGTTCGCTACCGAGTGAACTTCGGTTTGATAACGAAATTCGCCAAGGTAACCTCTACTGGATGCATTTATGCATTTTGGTTGGATAACGAAGCTACCGCCAGGTGAACCGTGATGAAATGGTTGGTTTTAAGCTTCGTACGAATCTCGCTTGAATGTCGAGGCTCACTCACCGTAGGCTAACCTCGCTAAATGTCGAGGTTCACTGCAGCTAACCTCGCCTGGCGAGAGCTGCTACTTGGGCTAACCTCGCCCGACAAGAGGGTTTCGCTGCTTGGCCGGACCTCGCCTCAATGGAGAACTTCGCCAAACTTTGATACTGTGAGGGCGAGCCTCGCCAAACTTAAGTGTTAGCGTAATCTCATTGCATGATTGTTGAGCTTCTCGTGGTGAGCCTCAGATGCGGTTGAGCCTCGCCTTTGAATGAGTCTTGTTTATATGGTCCAAAGCCTCTACCAAATGAGCCTCGCCTTTGAAGCTTTAACAACTAGGGTGCTCGTGGACCTCGCCTAGAGGATTTTTGATCGTCACAATTATTTTGAAATGCTTCTAGATTTGCTTCGGACGGTTATTCCCGGAGGAGAGGCTAGCATACTCAACAACTTATCGTGCTAAAAGATTGTTTCCGCCTGGTCTTGATTATAATAAAAAATCGCATGCATGTCCGAACGACATGCTCGGGAGTGTCCGACGGTGGAGTTTTTGGTGGAAACAACGCAAAACTCTTCAACAGGAGGACACCAAGTAGAGGGGATGCAAAGAAGATTCCAAGAAAGGTGCTTCGTCATTTTCCATTGGTCCCTAGATTGCAATGATTGTATATGAACAAAGAGACCGCAAAGAACATGAGGTGGCATAAAGATGATCGAATAGATGATGGTAAATTGAGACATCCTGTTGATGCTTTAGCTTGGAAGCATATTGATAAAATCTATCCCCGCTTTTCGATGATTGTAGAAATATCGTTTGGTTTATCTAGCTTACCGGATTCAATCCGCTTGGGGTAATGAGTTCGGCCGGTCTACTTGGCAGAGTATTAATACCATATAATTTACCTCCATTGCTTTGTATGAAACATATGATACTTCGTTCTGATACCGCAAGCACGCATCGGGAATGATATTGACGCTTATTTGGAGCCGCTAATTGATGAGTGAAACAACAGGTGCATGAGGGTGTAATGACGATGATGTTCATCTTAAAGAGTCGCTTAGATTACGCGGCTATTTTAATGTGGACGATTAATGATTTTCCGCTTATGCTAATCTGTCCGGCTATTGAAGGGCAAGTATGCTTGTCCGTATGTGGTCCGAATTTGAAGTCGTTCAATTAGCACATAGCCAAAGAGCCGCTATGGTTTAATAGAAGGTGGTTACCCTTGAGTCATAAGTTTCAAAAATGTCCGCTATGTTTGATGGCATAGTTGAGAAGAGGATGAAGCCGCAATGATGACTGGAGATGAGATTGTACGCTGTTGAGGGGTATCCAAAGTAAGGTTTGAAAACCGCTATTCTGGCACGCCAAGCTCGGAGTAAGAGACTCCTTAAAGAGAAAAAATCAATGTAAGAGAACCGTCCGGAGATTGCAAGATGAGGATGAAGCCAAAAATTGCCTAGAGGATGGACTAAATTTAGTATCTTCTTCAGCTACCTTCTGGCAAAAGCTTAAAATCCGCACAACTTAGATGTGATGCATATTAAATGTTTGCGATAATATAGTGTCAACTCTCTTACAGATGCCAATAAGTGAAGGATGGCCTACGCTCGCCAAGATTTGACGCTGAATATTCTAATGATTTGCATGCACAAGACGTTGGTCAAAAAGAATAAAGTTGCCTCGCCTTCGTTACAATGTCGACCGAGCAGATGCGCAGAGATTTTGTGAAATTCTCAAATCCCAAAAGTCACGGATGGTTACTCTTCTAACATATCAAATAATGTCCAGGTGCAAGAGAGGAAACTCTTAGGTTTGAAGACCCATGATTACCACGTCCTTCTTCATCAATTGCTCCTGCTGACCTCGTAACAATATGGATAAAGAAGCTTCAAGATTATTATTGAGTATTGTGGATTCTTCTTGAAAATTGTGCTCTAAAGTTATAGATGTGGGTGAATTTAATAAACTTGAAGCAGATATCCGAGTTACTTTATGCAATATGGAAGTGATATTTCTCTTTTTACGATCATGGTCCATCTTACCCAACATCTTGCAAGAGAGGCTATGATTGCGTGTCCCGTTACTTATCGTTGGATGTATCCGATTGAAAGGTTAGGCATTTCATGACCTTTCTTTACTTATGTATGCATTTCTTATATTGACTCCATATAATAATTGCTTATTTTCATATTATCGTAGATATTTGGGTTGCATGAAACACTATGTTCGCAATCGAGCTCATCCGGAGGGTTCGATAGTCTGAAGGATATGTGGCCAACTAATGCTTTGTGTTTGCATCACGCTACGCGTAAGAGGAAAATCGCATATCGTAATCCACCTAAGGATAAGAAGCGTGAAAAGTATTCAAGTTCGACTTAGATCAAATTCATGCATATGTATTAGAAAATCTTGATATTTTCGTGAGACTATCGGGCTGTAACAAATAAAAAGTAATATGGATGTTATATAATAAAAAGTAATATAATCTTATATATTGTATTAATAGGCTACACTGAGAAGCTTAGGAATGAAATAACCGAAGGAATGCAAAGATACTATTTAGAAAAAACATAAGAACGAATTTGCAGATTGGTTCAGAATTGATGTAAGTGTTGTATGATTCTAGCAACAAACTTTAAGTTAATATTGTCTTTATAATTCACGATATTGTTTTGTTTAGGTTGAAACATCACTTTTGAGGGCACTACATTATCCGAAGAAATTATTATTCATGCACAACGCCCTTACTACGGTAAGACGTTATAATGAACATATTGTCAATGGGTATAAATTCAACGCTAAAGACCGATGATAGGAGGGTAACCCAAAACAGAGTCATGGGTTGTTTTGCTCAAGAATGTTTTTCAAGTACAAGAGATCGTAACCCAGCCTTAGCCGACATCATATATTATGGCCAATTAGAAGATATTGTGGAGGTAATCTATGGTTTTGGTAAACCCAACAATGTAGTTACATGATGT